>QMIH01001329.1:33133-64089 GCA_003987875.1 Clarias batrachus | reverse complement strand
GGGACGGGATGTCTAGAGACTGAACGGGACGGGGAGACTAGAAACTGAACGGGACAGGGAGACTAGAGACTGAACGGGACGGGGAGACTAGAGACTGAACGGGACGTGGAGGCTAGAGACTGAACGGGACGTGGAGGCTAGAGACTGAACGGGATGGGGAGACTAGAGACTGGACGGGACGGGGAGACTAGAGACTGGACGGAACGGGGAGTCTAGAGACTGAACGAGACGGGGAGTCTAGAGACTGAACGGGATGGGACGTCTAGAGACTGAACGGGACGGGACGTTTAGAGACTGGATGGGACTCGACGGGACATCTAGAGACTGAACGGGACTGGACGGGATGTCTAGAGACTGAACGGGACAGGAGACTAAAGATTACACGGGATGGGGAGACTAGAGACTGAACGGAACTGAGAGACTAGAGACTGAACGGGACAGGAAGCCTATAGATGGGACAGGAAGACTAGAGACTGAACGGGACTCACACTAGAGGCTAGACTAGAGGCCTGCCCTAGAGGCTAGTTGGGCACACAGAAAGCTACGGGGAGCAGACAGGAAACTACGGGGTGCACATAGGAAGCTACAGTGAGCACACAGGAAGCTATGGAAGCACACAGGAAGCTAGGGGAGCACACATGCACACAGCACAACACACACATAAATGAAGTGAATAAACCAAACAAATACACTTACACATCTTACAAATCACTAAACACCTCAGTGCCCAACTAAACTAATATAAGTCAAAATAAAACATAATCAAATCAAAACCAAACCAAACCAAACCAAAATACATGCCCACTGACAGGATTAATGCTCCACTCAGTTTCCCAGAACAACCGGCTATTTATAACAATACTAATGATCTACCTCGGTTCAGTTGAGCTCCAGCATCACCTGACCGAGGTGCCTTCTGGGAAACTGAGTCGACTAACAAAAACTACAAAACAAAAGCAAACATGTGCACACAGCGGCCTCTGGTGATAGTCCCTTACAGACTTACCAAACTTTGGCCTCAGCCTGGTGGTTTCCTAGCACTGCTAGCCAAAATTAAAATAATTGTTGCCTACAGGTAGGTGAATACTTTAAGAAGAAAGCAAACGATTTTCAGGTACCCATGTCTCCAGTTCAAGCTTAATAAATAAATGGCAATTAAAAGGCAATGTGAAGTTCAGGTTCAGGTCTCGTAGACCAAGAACATGTTCTGAGAGATTTACTTGTTGTAACGACGTGGGTCGTGCGAGGAGCAGAGCCGCGCGTTAACTGTTCAGAACGGGCAGATCATGCAAAGGCTCGGCCATTTATACACGCAGTTGCCAGGCAACACCGCCATCAGGCAATCAGCCTGAACTTCGTGCAATTACTGGTAAGGTATCAGGGCCAAAGAAAAGACAAGACAAGACAAGAATAAGTCAGAAAATAAAAGAAAGACAGATAGACAGACTGACAAAGTGTGCTGTTCAGAGAGAGAGGCAAAGCCTCAGCCTCTGTCTGTTTAAGACGCCGGTGAGAGAAAGGGAGAGAGAGATAGAAAGAAAGAGCGGCACGCATCAGTCCAGCGTGTGCGCTCAGTATAAGTTAAAGTGCACCAAGCACAAACTCTTTATATATATATAAATCCTTGGTAAAGGCATAAGCCCTGAGAGAATAAAAGTTTTGCTTTAGTTTCCAGAGCAGTGTCCTTTTTCGCGTAGACGGCGGAGCTCTGTTTATTTTGTGTTTTCAGTTTCCCTTTGTTTCCTTTTAAGTTCCTAATTAATAATCTCACGCTATCTCCAAATGGGAAGGTCTTCCTGTGCGTATCATAAGCACTCTCCCAAACTCCTATTTCATTGATCCCCTCCAAAGCCCTGCATAAGGGCTTTTATCATTAAAATCATCTTGTGGTGCGGTTCTCCATACCACATCATGTAACATTTGTAGGATTGCTAGAAAGGCAAATCAAAATGGTAAGAGGCTAAAGTAGAACATTTTGGCCATTATAAGCATTGATGTGTTTGGAGCTTAGAGCTTTCAATTAAAAGGAGCATACAGCATTTAATTTAAATAATATTTCTGTTATGCATAGGGGTGTAGCCATCATGCTTTGAGGTTGTGTTGAAGGTAGTGGCAGAGGGAACATTTCACTGTTAGAGAGAGAATAATGGATTAAATTAAATAGAAACAAATTCTGAAAGGAACCATCACACTCTCTGTAAAAGTGCTAAAAATGTAAAAAGGATAGCTTCTACAACAAGATTAAGAAGCTGATCACACACATCAAAATCCAGAATCCCTAAAAAGCACAAGCTGAAGTTTTTAACATGAAAAACTGTGGTTAGACCTAAAAAAAAGCAGTAGATGAAACTTTTTGAATTAAAATCCTTTTGCATGAAGGCATGGGCAAAAATCCAGAAGGTAAGAACCGATATCTATGATTTTACAGGTAGTTCCACCGACTGCAAATTGAACACTTGCCAAAAGAGGGTGTTACTAAGTACTGAACATGCAGTCCCCCAAATTTTTGCCTTATTAAGGATTTTTTAAATTTGTTTTAAAATTGTAAAAGAAAGGAACCGAAGAGGATGACTTCTTAAAATATAAAAAGTGGAATTTTTATGCCTTAAATCTCTCTAGAAAATTTTTACATACAGTACATCTTTTGGAGTTAGCAGAAGTTTCTAACCAGGGATGCCCAAACCATTGCATGCCACTGTAACTTAGAGTTACAATTGCTAAGCTGTAGGCTGCTATGGAAAACAATGTTTTGTTGACTTTTAAATAACACATGTTTTGTTTCCCACAGAAAATATACCAATTGTTTTTCCTGGAAACAAGTATTTCATTCTTTTAGCTGGAAACACCATGAATTCTCACAACACAGTAATGAATCATCTCAAGAAACAAAGACCAAATTTACAGGAAGTAAAAAATGTGGATGAGTGCGATTTCATCCTGGTTTTCTGCCCTGTTGTTTCACGTGCGGGAACTGACATTGAAGCAGCGCTGGAAAAGCTCAATATTTCAGGTACTTCAATCCTTTTCAAATTATTTCATTGTACAGTGTGAATGGATTGAACTATCTAGAAATCCAAATGATTCATATTTATTGAATTGGGGAAAATATTATCTACTCATATATTACATGGAATAAAAAATGTATTAATTAATATAATTTATTATTAATAAATATACTTTATTGTCTTAACAGACAATGTACTAAGGGGTAGCACATCTCTCTCATACGGAAATGTATTCATGTTAAAATGTAGTACATTAGGAACATGTTTTCTACAATAATACATTTACTATCAAATAGCAAGATATGGGACACCCAGACTGATATCTGACTTAAACTTTAGTCAAATTGTAGTGAATATACTAACTACAGAGCAATATTTATGAAAATAAACATATACAGTATATACAGCACATTATATGTGATTACATGCTCCACCAAACAAATAAATATGACCTGTGTTAACAGTTCCAAATAACTGATTAAATAATAAATCATAATCTGTTAAGGATTAGGCATTTGTGCAACTGTTGTGTAAAATCAATATCACACATATATATTTATATATAATACGCATACTATATCTATAGTAGTAGTATAGTAGTAGTACTATATATATATCACGAACCAGCTAGATCAACCTAGCACATCCAGATCCTAAGACTCCACTCTAGCTCTTCTTCCTGCACACCTACCTGTCACTAGCGCACACCTGAACCTGATCACTAATCATTCCCCAGCTTTATAAGCACTCTGAGAAAACCGTTCAGCGCCGCAGTATCTTACTCGTGTGCCTTGCGGTCTGTTTTTTTTTTTCTTTTCTGTGAAGTGATTAATTGTTTATCCTAGCCTGTTTTCGACCCTGTCTGTTCCACGGATTTCTCTCTCTCTCGTCTACATCCCCTGGTACTTCTGTTGTGATCTGACTGATTAATGTGTATGACCTCGCATGCTCTCAAGATTTCGGATTTGACCTCACGATTTGGATTTGTTTGCCCTCGTCGCTGGATCACCGGATATCGACCCTTGCATGGTAAAGACGATCCTTCTAGTCTTTTGCTTCTCCTTCTTCGCAAGTCGGCTTTTTCCGCGGCACGAGCACTTCTGCGGCACAAGCACTTCTGAGTTTGAGCTCTTCCGCGTTTACGGAGCTTCGGACAAAACGTCTGCGCAGCGCACCGACTTCTGTTGTCACAAGGGAAATCAGCCCCTACATTCCACCTTACAACCACTGCGTGCTAAGTGGATTAGAAGCAAAGATTCGATAGCAAGAACCCGAGAGACTTCCTTGCGCACAGCTTCCGGGATTGTGGAGATTCCTTCGTGTTATAGCCCCATCCCCTTTCTCGTCACTAGGAGTCTCCCCACTCTCAGTCACCAAGCACATACACTCACTGCTTCTCTCCTCTGCTCCTGCTGCGCCTGTTCAACCAAGCCACAGTGTGTCCAATAAAAATTCTACACAGCTTAATCACCGATTGTCTGCTATTGGGTTCACTCCAGTTCAGTCACTTAGGCCTCTGAGAATATAATATATAGTATAAATGATAAGATGTGCACTCTAATAAATAAAGAGATGTTGTAATAAAAACTGAAATATTAGTCTACAACTAGCAGTAACATATTGATGAATGGTTACTGGACTTGTAACGGGATATTTTCATAGTGTGAAAAACATACTGTTATATGTTGATTCGTTGATAAACAAAGCATTTATTATGAAATGCCATACCATGGCCACAATACATTTACAGAAGTTTATTACTATGTCTTGAACAAATACCAGACAATTAATCTCTGGTGCAGACTTTTGTTTTATACATAACTGTAAATTAGTTTTCTCTTTCAGGTTTTGCTGTTCATTCTGTGTCAGTTCCATGTACTGTACTGTATATGTACATATACAAGTAGTACTGAATGAATGAGACCACAATCACAATGTTAATACCATACTGTCTTTTATAAATTTATATATGACATATTATATAATGAGTCCATATCTTGTTCCTCTGTTTCTAGGCACCAAGCCTGCCTTTCTGGTGGTGCTGCACCACACGTTTGATCCAGAGAGTGTTGTACCAGACAGCAACAGAGCTGTACACAGAGAAAATACAATCGCAGTCGACTGTCTGTTCCATGAAGATCAGGGATTACTGCAATGTCCTAAAAATGACAAATCATTTGCCATTGTTACAAACCATATGTCACCTCCAGTACTTGTTTTTTTTATTTTTATTTATGTTTCCTTACAGTCACAGATTAAATGTAAAAAAAAAAAGTAATTATTAAGATATTCTTGTACTTCCTTTCCCTTTTTTAGGTGCACTGGTCAGCTTGTTTTGTTTTGATGAATGGTACTGTAGTTTCTTTCTTATTCTTTTTTAAACTATGAAAAAACCCACTTTAAATTATTGTAGTTCATAAAATGAGAGAGATGTAGTTTGTTGATAGAAAAAGAAACCTATATCCTGTGATGTGTCTAATTTCATTCTGTTTTTTGTCCTATTGTTCCATGGTCTGTAAATGGCATAGGAGCACTGACATCAACTATTACAGATAGTCTCATTCTTTTCTAAGGAATTATATATATTATATCTGAGAAACTAATCTATTTTTGCTATTTGAGCAAGCATTAACAGACTGTTTGACAACATTGTGTACAAACTGAATTCTATTGTATACAATTGTATACAGGCAATCTTGCATGATGAAAATTACAGGTATATGGAAATGTTTTCATGGATGTGGTTACCAAGGATTTATGCCTTAAGCAAATCAAAGCTGTGCCGATATTCGGTATAACCACATAATCTTGGTTGTGTAATATTAGTTCATTAAGTGCCATACTAATGTTTTTTTTTTTTTTTTAGGATCACTGGTATCATGGCTTTACTCACAAATCACAAAGAGTTTTTCAATCTTTTGGGTAATGCGCTTCAACTTTATTACTGCAGATTTTCATGGATAATAATAGCCTAGCATTTTGTCATTACTCACTCACTCATTATCTATACCGCTTAATCCTGTATGCAGGGTTGCGGAAGGCCTGGAGCCTATCCCAGGAAACTTAGGGCCCGAGGCGGGGTACAGCCTGGGTGCAAATTCATCGCAGAGCTGTTGTCATTACAATTCATACTAATTCATTTATACACCCTAAAAAATGCTGGGCTAAAAATAACCCAAATTGGGCTGTTTTTAACCCAGCTGCTGGATAAATATTGGACCAACTACATGCTGTGTTAATTTAACCCAGCAAAATGGGTTATTTATTTAACCCAGCAAGATGGGTAAAATATTCAATCCAAATGCTAGGTCATATTTAACTATAATGCTGGGTTAATTCTACCTCACAAATAGGTTATTATTATTATTATGTTTTACATGTCTATGGGTAAAACAGTTTAATTACTTTGATATACTGGTCTATTACAAAAAAAATCTATGTTTTGCAAACCATACATATATGCAATAAACACCCAATTACTTGTACAAATCATAGAAAACATATTTATATTTATTTTTCAAAATCACAAGATCAGATAATACAAAACAAGTTCAACAGCGACATCATTATGATACTATTACTCAGAAGCACTAATGCCTGTGAGCAGTGCTGGTCATTATCTCCCAACATCAGGATGTAGGAGTACGGCCTGGACACTTCAGCCTGCTGGAGATATTCCACAGTGTCGGTTCCAACCTTAGAAAGAAAGAAATTAAACAAAGCAAAAGTTTCTGGAAAAATCGAGAGGGTTGGCTAGTATGCATATTTGTAAGAAGATTAGTGTTTTGTAACACCTCAGCTTTTTATACGTGGTTACTAACGCTAGCAACTTAGGTAAATCCTAGCGTCATGCCGGCACTACAGTTAACATTTTTGCAGTTTCTTTCATACACACGTGGGGTTCTTTGGTGAAAGTGTGTATACAGACCTTATATTTAACTTTTACATTTCCTCCTAAATGCGTGAGGAGGAAGAAAAAAAAAACAGACACGAAGCTGACACAGTCACTGGTGAACTTTGGGGGAGGGGCAGTCTTGTCTGTGATGTTAGCTGTCACTAGCTAACCCAGCTCCAACCCAGCAAGCTGGGTTAAACAAAAAGTATCCAATTCACTGTAAATAACCCAGAAAAATTACCCAACAGAGGCAACCCAGCGTTTGGGTAGTAAACTATTATTACAATAATTTTTTATTTAGTCAAATTTTTAAATAGTTTTGAGAAAATTAGCAACATTTGGGAAGGGAAATATTTTAATATTGTGTAGGCCAACTGATGCCTCCTTCATCCTTCATTAAATGTAATTGTTGCCAAGGTGGGACATTTTTAAAATTATTATTAATTAGGTAATTAATAAACATAGAAACCCAACAATTTAGACAGCAGGTCTGGTCATTAAAGAACCATATTGAATACATGGCCAAATTAGCATCTTGCCCCAGAAATCTGTTAATCCTGTTCCATTTAATATTCCATATAGGAATTCTAACCTTTTGCTCTTTTAACAGGGCCAAGAGAAGACACAAGAATGTAAGTATAATGACTTTAATTATCAAAGCTTGACTGGATGAGTAATATAAAAAATAATAGATTGTTCAAAATCTGGTTTTCTAGTGCAGCAGTGTCAAACACTCAATGAGACACATTACTGTACATTTTATTAACTTTTCAGTTGTAATCACAAACTCACAAAGATTTTTTTTCCCTTGAACTTACATGATTCCTGAACTATGCAGTGCTTCTCAAAAATCATGGATTTTTTGTCGTTTAATTGTGAAAGTGAAAAGTGAAAATTTTTTCAGAGTGGCTTTTTATTTTGGTCAGGCTAAGGCACACCCGTGCAGTAATCATGCTGTCTAATCAGCATCTTGATACGGCACACCTGTGAGTTGGATTATCTCAGCAAAGGAGAAGTGCTCACTATCACAGATTTACAAATTTGTGAACAATATTTGAGAGATATGGTTATTTTGAGTATGTAGAAAATGTTTCAGATCTTTGGGTTCATCTCATAAAAAATGGGAGCAAAAACAAAAGTGTTGCGATTTTATTTTTGTTCAGTGTATTTTTAGTAGACTTATTAAATATTCTAATATTCTGACATACAGGAAAAAAGAGGAAATTAAAACTAAAACTATACACTTTGTGCATATTGCATGTCTTACATAGTCTTACATAGACTATGTAATTCACATTTTGAATTAAATTACAAAAAAAAAAAAAAAGATGCATGCAGGCTGGAGAATGTACCTTCAAACCTGAGACAGCCCAATTTGTTTGTTTACAATGAGTGAGCCAGACTACTTGTTGACTGGTGCAGAAGGGTTGTTGAAATAGCTTAATTGCAGTTATTGCCTCAAAAGGTTGTTCAACAAAATATTTGTTTAACCAATTAAAGTAGAAGAGAGACATTTTTACATATTGTAGTGTAGCAAATATTACTGATGAATTATCTTGGGGTGTATACTTTTCCTGTTGGAACCCGATTGTCTATACGCTGATGCTCTGAGGATGGTTTCATGTTAATTATCCATGCAAAAATGTGTGTGTGTGTGTGTGTGTGTGTGTGTGTGTGTGTGTGTGTGTGTGTGTGTGAGAGAGAGAGAGAGAGAGAGAGAGAGACTGTGTGTGTGTGCAAGACTCCAAGGATAAAGAGACCAAGTAAAATAACTAAAACGCTATGGATGGTACAGTGGTTAATGTAGAACCAGAGAAAACAAAATAGGTAAAATGTTCACTGCATCATTAGCATGACCACGCAACATAGATCTTTATGTCATGCCATGGATGTGCAATGCATTTTAGTGTTTTGGTTGGAAATGCACATTTACACAATTAGTTTTCATGTGTGGGAGAATTCCCATCACAGGAGCATGTTTAAGGTTTTATATTAATGTGGGAAGTTTAAAATTTTATATAAAAAAAATATTATTATGCTGTGTTATTTGGTTATGATTATACTGGCGGATATGCAATTTCAAAAGCAATGTCTTATTTTCATTTGTTGATGTACTGTATATTAAAGTTCCTATACCAGAACTGAGGCTGATGCTGCTGGAACGGACACAATCTGAGGAGAGTTCTGCAAGAAACATCTTGGACAAAAAGGAGGTGGCTGGGAGGAAATTTAAAGTGGTGAACGCTCCTGACTGGTTTTCACCTGGACTGTCTCTGGAGAATTTGAGACAGGACGTGGGACTCTACCTCCAACAGGCTGCTCCAGGACCCCACGCCTTCCTCCTGGTCATACCTGTTAAGCCGTCTACAGGAGAGGAGAGAGGGATGCTGGAGAGAATGGAGGAGATTTTTGGAGAAGGATGTTGGAGAAACACCATGATCATATTTAATGTAACTGAGGAGAAGAGAAACAATGAGGAATTTATCAAGTCAGCAGATGAGGAGGTCCAGAGACTCGTAAAAAAATGTGGGAACAGGTTTCACTGTCTCAACATTAAGGAGAGTGAAGATGATTCTCAGGTATCAGAGCTGCTGGAGAAAATAGAGACAATGGTGAAAGGAATGAAGGTGAAATTTTATAGTAGCAACACTTACCAAGAGACAGAAAAGGAGATTGAAAGAATAATTGAGCAGACAAAAAAAAAAGCAGAGGGAGAAATGAAGGAGGAACCCAAAATGGATGATAAATTAATGAAATTCTTCCTGCCTGAACTTTGGAAATACATTTTGACCATAAAATATAAGGATGAAGGTAATAGATTAGAAGATTAGACCAGACGAAGACCACCACAAAGAGCAGATAAATAAATGCAATGAACAAGCTAAGCTCCAGATGTGAGACACTATAAAGAGCTGTATATAACACTGCAATATGAAAATACAGTACATACAGGTACAAAAGTGGTATGCTATTTCTGCAGGCTTATGAACATATATATATATTATTCAGATTCTTCTCTTTGCTTCCTTTAACTTTGCCTATACATGTTTAATATAATCAATCTTGTTCTTCCTGTCTATAATTTACAATTAGAATATGAGCTAACATGTATGAATGTATGATCACGGTAGAGAAGCATGGAAGTTGGGATTATTAATTAGCAGTACACATACAGTAATACAGTAACACATACAGTGTTTAAGACTTATAAACAGTCAATAAATTTTGGTCATTATGTGGCTTCATTATATGGTGTTATTCTGGCAGTGAAATATCATGTAATAAACTTTAACACAATACTTTTTCTTAAACTTCAGCAGATTTAGAGCAGGTCTAGAATATTATTTCTTTGCCTACAGTATGTGACCTTTTTTTTCCTTCTCTCAGACATGTTGGTTAAAATAAAATGAAAAAAAAAAAAAGTTAGTTACTATAAAGTTAATCATATTGCAGGTTGTGCTGAAAAAATATGTCATTCCGTACTGCACAGTCATGAGCCCTATATATATATGATGGTGATGATAATGAAATATATAAGAGCAGAGCATTTAGACATTTTTGTTTTGCCTTATATATTTCATTAAAGGCAAAACAAAAATGTCTAAATGCTCTGGGTTTTTTAAAAGCTACAGTATACTGTACATTAAACTCGAATGCATGACTAGTGTACTAGTCCTAGAAATTCTGTATTCTCCTATACATTTCATCCAATGTTAATTATTAAGAGGGTTGTGCAGTCAAGAACTTTTGGACATGTTTACCATGACGCTTGATGTTTGCTGTACGGGTATAATTGCAGTGGTGGCTATAATTTTGTCATATTATATCATTATATGACACACACACACACACACACACACACACACACACACACACACACACACACACACACACACTACTTCCTAATAGTCTGTTTAAGTACCAGTTCGGGGTCTTGCATTTGTTGAATTAACCTAGAGAATGGCGGTTAAGTTAAGTTCATGTTTATTAGTATAGATTCTTGTTTTGGTTCGTTTTTGCATAAAGTATATCTGTTTGTTTGATTTCTTTCTTGATTATTAAAAAAAAACATTAAAAACATCTCTAAAACCATCTAGACCTCTGCATTTATGCCTCGCCTGCAACACCACCAGTTTTGTGACATAATCGTATGAAATTTTTTTTTTTCATTAAGGTTTTTCAATGCTTTTTCAATGTCAGTTCCAGCTTGTAAAACCACAGGACAGAAAAGCAGAATAAATTCACGCTTATCCACTGTGTTAACTTCTTGCAGCCTGTGTACTTTTGAGCTGAGCTATGAATTCCTCATGAAATTTCAATGTTTCACCAGTTAGCATAATATAATACTTTTTCCCTGACAATACAAGTATTGTCCTTCCTTTGCTGTGAATAAAGAGAAACTATCTTTATCATTTCCAGGTTGGCTAATAAAACATAACAACTGATAGCCTATGCTGTAGTCTATTTGTGTAAAATATAAGTTTTAAACTTTTGTTCCCGTGGTTTTCCCCGGGTGATACATTTGTGGCTGATTATCTAGACTGTCAGCTATGTTTGCTGGCTGCTTCAAATGAATAAATAAATAGATAAATAAATAAATATAATCATTTAAAAATAAAATGTCAAAATAGTTATAAACATTATGCTTAAATTAAATGTGTGTTGTTGTGGGGTGCACTTATAGTATTTTCTTATATTAAGTTAAACACATCTGTTATCCTGAACTTCCAGCCTCCTAACACACAGTATGACTCCAGATTACTCCCTGCTTTCTGTTTCACCCAAATGAGGACATGTTTCCTGTTGAGTGGTTCCTCTCAAGGTTTCTTCCTATTGCCATCTCAGAGAGTTTTTCCTTGCCAGGGTAATCCTCAGCTTATTCATTAGGAACACTCTGATCATTATTATTTATACATACTTCCCCACACATTTCAAACACATTTTGCTCATTTTATTTTGATTCTGTAAAGTTGCTTTATGAGAAGCGCTTTACAGGGTGAAAAAAAATGCTTTTGATAAAAGCGTTACGTAAATACAACTTAATTGAATTGAAATTAGTCACTCATATTTAGTAACTGTTGTGCAGAGTTATGCAGGTGATATATACTGATAATATTAAAAATATACTGATTTAGCAGTCAACAATTGCACTTATCTTTTTGTTTCCATTTGTTTTACATGTAGTCAATAGTATTGGCACAAGTTTATGACACCCCTTTGCTTTGTTGGTTTGCTTGTTATCAATCCAAAGAGTAAGCTTAGGAGTAAAAATGAGTGCTACACCAAATTTTTGCTACATAAATGTCCAGAATTTCAAAATCTTGAAAATTACTTTTGTTACTTGTGTGTCCATGTGCAAAACTCTCATTAACCATGTCCATTCATTTTTAAACAGATATCTTGTTGATAATGCATTCATTGTAGGAAAAGGTTATGGGGGAGATGGAAATTACAACATTATTCCTACAAATAACTTGTGGAGATGTATCTTAAAGTGAAAGTGTAAGTCTATTCCCATTCTTTGCACAGTAAAGTTGACTTAAGCACTATTTGGACGGGACTAGTTTTACTGGGGGAATTTTTTTCAGCCGACATCTGTCATTTCATGTATGGATTCGGATGGAACATCTATGTGTGGGCGTTGCACAAGACCACGTGTTGAGGATTATGATTTCTACTGGAGCGTAGAAAGCAGAAATTCGAATACCAGCGTGCTAGGGATTGTATAGTAGTTCACGCTGACCAAAAAACACAAGAAAACGCGTTTGGAAAAAAAAACATTTTCGGCAAACACAGACATTCGCATTCAGACAAGATTAGATTTCTCAGAGGACCGCCGAGTTTGCTGAAAAACAGTAGGTCATTTGCTCTGAAATGTTCACAGAGGTCGTGTGAGAAAAAGACAGACATGGAAGATTCGGACGGGATTAAAATCACAAAGTACCTCTGTGAAACAGACATTTCTCTAACGTCCCCCAGTAAAACACTGGACTCAAAATATATATATTCATTTCCGTAAACAAGGTTAACACAATAGAATTTTGATAGTGGTTGTTACAGTATGTTCAGGATATTTGCCTTCTTTTACCCTGTTATTCCATCTTTCCCTCTTCTTTCTCAAGAATACATCCCTCTGTTCAGGGTCTCTATAAATCTTCTCTCTTCTCTTTCTTCGGGAATCCCTAATCCTTCTCTTTTGCTCTTCCACTATCAACTGCTGTCTGGGAATACTTGGCTGAAATTAATTAGATAATTCCTATATGTTTATTTTTCCTTAAATATCCTCAATAAGCTCATCTAACTTTACTGTGATTGTTTTAAAATCATATCTACTGTATATAGCTATATGCATATTTAATGTGTCTAAAAGTAATTCATTTCTATTAGAAATTACCCCCAAAATTATAATTATAATTGTATGATTGCGACCACAGCAGTATTAACATCAAATCTTTTAAATATTAAAAATATACAAAAACATGAGCAGTTGAACAGGTTATAGAACAAACAGGAAGTCATGAACGGGTCCTCAGAGTTTTGGTTGACCTCAAGATTGCCTGACTTTATTTTTTAGAAATGTCTGATGGTGCTAACAGGAACTCAGCAGACAAGGTCAGCAAAATAAAACTTAAAATTTAAAAAATGCATTCAATTATTTTTTTAACAGCCAATAATTAATTCATATAAACTCATTTTACTTAGAACACAATAAGTGATAATTTTTTTCATATCATTTTTATGGCAATTGAAAAAAAACGGAACCCATTTTTCTTGACAAAGATTTTCTCAGGTCTAGTGTGGACACTTTATCTAATAAAATAAAAAAATGTTTTAAGGAAGATTGAAAAAAATTATGCTGAGTGTATTTATCTTATAAAAATAGATCATGATAGAATCTTGATTATTTCTGAATTTTACAGAAATACACAATATCATTTGTTGAACATGTTTTGTCCCAGTCCTTAAGAATGACTGAATCATTTATTTTGTGTAATGAACATCACATTTTTCTACTAATTGTTCAAAATATATAATTAATTATTGAGATAGGAATTCACAGGTTCAATAAATAAAAACAATAATAATGATCATCAGGTGCTGATCTGAGTTTTTATAAAGGTCACAGAAAAGGTGAAAGTTTTCTCAAATATTTTTTATATTAATGTAAATAATTAATACTAAAACAAATAGACATCAGATTCATGGTATTCAGGTTATCCTATAAAATAAACATTGTTAATGGGGAAAAAAAGGTTACAGTGAAGCACTGAGAGAGATAATGATCACTGACTTGTTCAAAGTGAAAGTGAAAGTTGTGTGTTTCTGCACAGTCACTCTGAAGAACAGTTGAGGTAGGTGCTCCGGTAAAGTTCTATGTACAGTATTAATAAAAAATTATGCAAAAAAATTTAAGTGTGTGTGTGTGTGTGTGTGTGTGTGTGTGTGTGTGTGTGTGATGCTTATTAATTAGTCGTTACTTGGTTGAACAGATTGTCGTGGAAAATACATGTAGAGCAAGCAATACTGTTTCATGCTAACCAAGAACTGCTGTAATTCCTTCAGTACGGGCCATCAATTTTGTGGGACAGAGTGGCACAAGTGTGATGTAAATCATGTCTTAACTACTTTTGATGATTCACTTAGCTGAATATGAAATGCAGAGGTAATTACATCTAATGTTTTCTCGATCATGCCCTTAGCCTGTTCATACATGCGCACCTGGTACCATTACATTTCATCGTTATACATAGTTATGTCATCCAGTGTAGAGTTCTATATTTCCCTACTTAAATACTAATGTGCAGTTAGAAATGTAAGAGAACAATATCTAATCTAAATATGGTTGTTATTTGAGAAAGATGTTTGTGACTTTGAATAATCATTAGCAGATTCCACTCTTTCATTGAAAATGAATTTACTTTATACATTTTTAAAAGCATATATATTTATTTATTTATTTGAGCCAGGAGCAACTATGAGGCAATTTTGTGGAACCAATTGCCATCCCTCTTATTTTTTATGCCCCCAGATACAGTAAAATTAGACACCTACAATGTTCTACATGAACTGCCCCCCCTCCCCCCAAAAAAATAAATAAATATTTTTTTTTTTAGTGTTTTAGTAAGAAACAAACATATTTCCAATTGTACAGACAGTATGCACCCATATACAGTAATATTTCCCAAGCCTGGATAGAATAGGAGGGTTGTGTCAGGAAGGGCATACAGCATAAAACCTGCGCCAAGTTGTTGTACAGATCAATTGGTAGAGCGCAGCCAAAAGACTTACAACAATGTACAAGACATTAAAATGGGTTTGTGCTGTACATCATACATTGTCATACACTTTTTTGAAATGTTTTAAAACAAGGTATATACAGAGAAACATATGCTGCACAGTCTAATGGCATTATGTCGGTAATTCTGCATAGTTACAATAATACAATATTGTATTTCAAATATATTATTATTATTATTATTATTGTTGTTGTTGTTATTATTAGTCTTCAAACACTAAGACATCAGCATGGTGATAACATGACTCTGACATCATTGCTCTGATAACATTAAGTTAAATTTAATTTTATTTGTATAGTGCTTTTAACACTGGTAATTGTCACGAAGCAGCTTTACAGAATCAAACCACACTATGATCATGCTATGATATCATGCGAGTGCATGATGTCATAGTGTGATTTTTTTTTTTTTCTAGCATGTGGGGCTTTTTGGAGATTTAAACATAAAATTCCACCTTTTCTAAAATTATGTTGTAGGGATGAACAGGCCCCCAAAGAGAGCAAACAATCAGTCACATTAAAGAAACCCTCTCCCAGTCTCCATGGCACTATATCGCTAATCTTATCTGCCCTTTTAGACAAGGCTGCATCTCTAACATGAAGAAACTTAACCAAGAAAGTCTGTGCGCCTGGAACCATAAAAGTTCAGGCGACCTCGAACATCAAATTGGCAATCTGATAAACAAAGGAGGCAGTTTTATACCTCTGAGTTAACCCTCCCTAACTCAGACCACTGACCATCTCATTGACCCCAGGACACAGGATGTCCTGTGTTTCTCCATATGCCTTTCAATGAACAAAGAGGCACACAGCAGACATTATTTAAACAATCTGTAAAGTGTGCTAGTAGGGCAAAATGCTATATACATATATTCAGAATGTTTTATGCCTGTGTGTTATATTTGATTATTCTGCATAACTTTAAAGGTATTATCAGCATTTACAAATCCCTTTTATTAAACTAAGATATAAATGAGTGTGTGTTAAGTAAGGCATGTCTGAAAGATATTTTATTCAAAGAACAGTGGTGTACTGTACATGGAAAATTGGTAGCATGAACAGAAGTTCATGGAACATTTTTTTTATAAAAGGTATTAAAACTCCAATCAGATGGGCCCCATGTGACAGCCAAAAACCGGCCTAATGTATGCACAAAAGGGGGAACCATGTGAGGCGTGGCTAAGTCCCGCAACCACATCTGATTGGACCAAACAACCGTGGGACAGACTCAGTGTCCGAGTACATCCAAAAACGTCTTTGTCTACGTCGTCGTCATGACCATCTGAAGAAAGCAGCTAGTTGCTCGTGATTCAGCACACCATCGTCACCGGAACAATAACCTCTTCCAAATAGCTTGCGCTACGCCGCCTTGGCTAACATCATCTGCTCTCTGAGAACTCTCAACGAGTCTTCCTGCCAGAACTCCAATGTCCTGCAATGAAGAAACCCACAGAAGAAGTTGCAGAGCGCCGCCTCGGTAACCAGGCAACCAAGCCTCACCAAAGGGCCATCCTGAAAGACAATTTTGACCACAGCGCACTACCCCATCAGCAACGTCGTGATTTCCTTCGCTGGAGGCAAACCATGAGAACGAAACGTAACACAAGTATACAAACCTTGCTGAAAAACGGTGCTCGTTTCATAACTAAAACCATAAAATTAAACACAAGACTCTGCTCTTGTGACTTTCTTTGGTCTAGTAAACATATAATATATATGTAAAAATTTATTTTTTTCCACCACCAATTTGGGCTTTTTGGGGGTCTTAAAATGTTAAATAAATTTTCAATTGAGGTTTAAATCTGCTGCCATTAGGATGTCTAATAGTCTGGCCCCTGGGGCATAGCTTATACACACTTACACATATGTACACGGAACCTGGTACACATTTAAAAATCATTTTTCACGTCCAGGGGTGCGAGGCATAAATGCAGAGGACTGAAGAACTAAAGAATGATGTTTTTAATGAAAAGCCAGGGAACAAAAACAAACAGAATACTTTGATGTGAAATAAACCAAAACACGAATCACAACATGGAATATACAACTAAACTTACTGACATTTACTAGATATAACTCAACAGATGCAAGACAAGAAACTCAATGAAACCAAACTATTTATAATAAAACTAATGACCAACTCGGTTCAGGTGAGCGCCCATGTCACCTGACCGAGTTGCAACATGGGAAATGAAATTAAACAAAATAAACTACAAACACAATAGACTCAGGGTGCTTTCGCGCCCTCTAGGGGTTTTCCCTGACATTATTGAGCTGAACAATCTTTGCATTGCATATCATGGGCTCAACTCAACAGGAAGTCGTTCGCAAAAAGCACCTAATGGATTTTGATATACTCCTCGTAAACCCTAATGCTCAAAGTAATTGCAGGGCATATTGTAGGGTTTTACATAATGTAGACATTTTAATGTGGACAAAATACCTGATGCATTTTCCACTATTAATATGTAGGGTTTACATAAAATAGACCAAGAATGACTGCTGCATGCTTTACCTTCAGTATATAGTGTTTTTTCCTCTGAGTCAGAGGTATATCAAATCTTTAACGAAGTAAAGTAAAATTTATAGCATTATGTATATAGTACATGGTTCCCCTTTTGTGCATTCTTAAGGCCGGGTTTTTGGCTGTCACATGGGGTTCTTCAAGTTGGAGTTTTAATATTTTAAATTTTTCTGCGTATATACAGTACAGTATGCATTCTTTGAATGAAACAAGCTTTCGCAACATCCCATATCTTGTACACTCATTCATAACTTTATCTAATTAAAAAGAGTTTATAAATGCTGATTACACCGACAGTAAATATACTGTACTTATACAACATTCTGAGTAAATATAATTTTGCCCTACTGGCACGCTTAAAGATGGTCTGGAATAGTGTCTCTGCCGTATGCCTCTTTGTTCATGAAAAGGCATGTGCTCTGGAGACCCAGTGGTCTGAGTTAGGGAGGTTTTTTTCCCAATCAAATGGTGTAACACTGTCTCCTTTGTTTATCGGATTGCCAATTTACACCGTTAGAGTGGAGGTCGCTTGGACTTTTATGGCTCCAGGTGCAGCAGACTTCCTTTCCCAGGCTTGGTTAGGTTTCCCGCTTCTTGATGTCAGAGAGGCTGTCTTGTCTCAAAGGACAGAGAAGATTAGCAGGATAGCGCCAGTCAGGCTGGGAGAGGGTTCTGGAATGTAATAGATTGATTGCTCTCTTTGGGGAACTGTTCATCCCTACAATATTGAGTGTTGTTTACTTAAATAATTACAATTAGTTCAAATCAATAGACCTTGATGAGTATTTAGAACTTTTTGGTATTTATGAGTTTGTAGAAATGACACTTTTCAAGTTAGCTGAACAGATTTGATATTTTAAGTAATTGTAAGTACGTAAGTAACAGTAACTGTCACCTTAACATTATGCCAACTTAAAATTTAAATAGTTTTTTAAATGTTATGTCTCATCAGGGCAATAGGGCACAGCTGGCTCAATGGTAGGTGTTTCGCCTGCTGTGCGAAAGGCCCAGGTTTGATCTCCAATAACTTGATGAAGTGCCTGTCAAAAGCCCACACTCAAAAAAAGTAAACGTTGTGTTTAATTATTTTTTTCTTGTCAACAGGTTTCACGAAAATGAATTATGAAAGTTGAAAGCATTTATTTTATGTTTATCAAATATGATGGAGTTCTTTTAAGGAGAAATAATTTTTTTGATTTAAGCAAGATATTAAAGCCAGATAATAATTTTTGCTCAACAAAATAAATTTGAGTTTAACTAATAAGAGTCAGTAATGTTGTATGGACTGTGGGAGGAAACCCACCAAGCACAGGGAGAACATACAAACTCCATGCACACAGAGACAGGAATCAAGCCTGGCCAGGAATCAAACCAAGACCCTGGAGATGCAAGGCAACAGTGCTGACCACTACACCACTGTGCTGCCACAGAATGCATTCACTAATTTTTTTTATTAGTTAGGTTAAATTAACTTTAATTTGTCATCAGGATCCAAACAAATGACTTTAGTAAACTCAAATAACATTTGTAAGGGCTTTTATTCACATTACTGTCAAAAGCATTTTAATAACAGTTTGCGCTGTTTGAAATTCAGCACAGAAATCGAAGAATTGAGAATATTATGGCCAAACAATACAAAAGACATACTGTACACAATATGAAACATAACATGTTTTTTCCCCCAACAGTCAAAAGAAGGGGAAAATTGTGTTTAACAAAAACAAACAAACAAACAAAAAACAACAACAACAACATTAAAGTTGGTTATCTTCATCTTTTCTTTCTGGACATGTTTTACATAAGGAAAAAAAAAAATCATGTCACCAACAAAAAAAATTAAGATTCATACAGTGAGAAAAAAAGGTTAAAAAAAAATGAAATACGCACAACCTTGTCATTAACGTTAACAATGGCAACAAAAATGTTAATTTACTATATTAACTTAAAATTAACATAATTTATCCCTTTTTTTTTTGGCTATCAAATACAAACTTTTTTTTTTTTTCAAGTTTCTGCAAAGGCTAAATATACCCCCGCCCCCCCTTGTCAAAACTGCAGGTGATAACGTACGGATGCAGAGAGTCAGTTAAGTTTGCGCATGTGTAGTTTGATGCATCTTGCTCGTTTATTTCTTTAGCGTTTCAAGACAGCTGGCGTCTCGCTACTGCCCCCTGCTGTATGTATGAAATGTGGCTTTAACGTAAACGGTTTGTGAATAGACAACGTATTAGGAATTTGTAAGGTCAAGTTGAGACAAAATTACGTGAACCTTAATCGAAAAAAAAACAAGCATTTTTTTAAGTGCAGATAAAATGGGAGGGTTGTGTCAGGAAGAGCATCTGGTGTAAAACCTGTGCAAAACTTGTGTGCGGACCAGATTGTCTGCTGTGGCGACCCATTGCCGGGAGCAACCGAAAGACCAACAACAATTTATTTGATATATATAATGATACTAAAGAGTATGATTTTAGGGTACTCAATAATGCAAGTAAAGAATGATTAATATGAATGAGATTGGAAACATCATTACTTTAAAAATTCTGTAACCAATTACCTCAATTTTTTTTAGTTTTGCCAACTTTTTCAGGTTTACAGTGTAGGGAATTAATACGATCGATTCAGGACTGAAGTGATCTAAAGAGACTGAGAATGCAAAATTGTAGAAGGGTTTTTGATATCTCAAACATGTCAGCTGTGATCATGCCTTAAACTTACACCAAAAAATGGTTAATAACTTTCTGACATCACATTGAATGACATCGTGTTGAGTAACATCATAGTGTGATGCTTTTTGTCTAGCATCTGCGGCCTATTCTACACATCACAAATGTTAACACTCACACACTCACATCTCTCTCTCTCACACACACACGCATGCACAAACACAGTCATACTTATACCTCACACACAAACGCACACAAAAACACACACACACCACAAATGTTAACACACAGACTCAAACATCACACAGAGAAATGTGCGCAAATACATTCACTCATCTCACACACACACTGACACCTACAATTCTCACACACAAACTAACACTTACCTGTACATGTCACACACATGCACATGCGCACAAACACACTCACAGATCACACACATACACAACACTTACATATGCACACAAAATAGACTCAACAAATTCATTCATCATACACATGCTGACACCCACATGTCTCACACACTCACATACATCTGGGGCTTAAATAATGAATGAAACAATTTTTAACATCATGAAAAGATAATCCAAGTAAACAGTGTTCAAGTTGTGTGGTGCACCCGGGAGGCGAAGGGTGCTTGGGCCTGTTTATCGTTGCTTGCAACTATATTATTATTATTGTTGTTTTTGCTGCTATGGTTGTTGATGTTTTTGTTGTTGTTTGCAGATATGATAAGGATAAACTAAAAGACATTTTCCAATGATTTAGGTAAGTTAAGGTTAGTAAATGCACCCATACACTGCCTGTTAAGCATGTTAATAGTCCTGCTGATAGACATTTGTAGTGACTTCAACAACCCTCCATTAAAGTCAAAGCTCTCAATACCAAAGCACAAAATAATACTTAAGTGATTCCTATATGTGTCACGCTCTACATCTTTATTATTATGAATGCTATATTTCTCAAATATATTTTTTATATGCTTAGTTGTATCCAGCTTGATAAATGAAGCTTGTTAAGAGTGCCAGGGTCAACACACATACATACCCAGGAATACATTATAATTTTAATCAAAAGCATCACACTATGGCATCATGCACGCGCATGATATCATAGAGTGATTTGCTTCTGTAAAGCTGCTTTGTGACAATAACCTTTGTTACAAGCACTATACAAATAAAATTGAATTTAATTGAGTAGAGTAAAACTATGAATAAGGCTTAGATTTAATGAGAATTTAAAAACATTTTTAAAATGTGTCACGATCCGAACAGGCGTAGTGGATCCAAGCGCAGAGCGCGTGTGGAATATAGCGCCGATTATCCTGTGATGAACGCGCTGTTTGTTTTGTGAATGAAAGCTCCTCGGAGATGCGGCGGCACGGCGCGAGCCTCGCGTAGAGAATGTGAAAGTGAAGAGCCGGTGCGCGCTGAACGCAACTCTGGTCCGCGGGGAATAATCGTGGTTGTGAGCGTGCTTGCTTCGAGGTCATGAAATCAAATACAGTCCGTAATCCTGATTCGTGGTCATGAAACGTGAGCGATGGTCGATATCCAGAAATCCGAAAAAGCACTAATCCAAAACGTGAAGCGAGAGCAAGGTCCGTGAAACAGAGCGTGGGTCGAGATCCAAAAGTCAAGGCAGTGAAAAACGCTGGAAAATTGGGCATGAGGGCACACAATAATCTGGCAAGAGGTGGTGGTTTGTGAAAGAGTTTTATAGAGCAGAGTAATGAATGAAATGAAGAACAGGTGTGCTGAGCCGGTGAATGAGGCGGCAAAATGAAAGCAGTGGACTGGAGTGTGGAGCGGAGTCACAGGTGATCATCACTTGGCTTGAGGTGTGGGTGTGTCATGGTGTACCGTGACAAAATGTACTCCATTTACCGATCAAATGGAGCCTTTAACAACACACAAGCATTCACCTGTACTAAAGGCGTTAGTGAAAGATGTAACCCGTGTAGAACAGCATAATTGCAACTGGAGAACATTAACAAACTGTCTCAAAAAGAGAAATTATGTTAAAATGTCCTAAATGTTAATCATACAGTCTTTTTTACATTGGAATATTTTTTATTTACAGGAATAATGATGCTGCCGTGTTCAGAGAACAAATGTTTTATTGTTCTAGCTGGAAATACAGAGAATTATTATGAAAACGTTAAAGTCCTTCTGAAGCAAAAAATATCCGATCTGCAGCAGGTGAATGATGTGAACCAGTGTGATTTCATTCTGGTTTTTTGCCCTGTCATTTCACGAGCTGAAACTGGCATTAGAGCAGCACTGCAACAGCTTAATCAACTTTCAGGTACTAAAATCTTAAAACAAATATATACAGATGCATCTCAACAAATGTAATTATATCATCGATTTTTTTTATTTATTTCAGTGTGTCAATTCAGAAGTAAAACTTTCTTTTACTTTTGAAGGTTATTGCTTAGAGCTAATGAAAACCCAAAATTTTTATATTTTGAAAAAGTTCAATATTGAAAACTCATGGTGTCACATTCTAATCATCTAATTAACTTACCTACGAATGTTCCCTGAGCCATTAAATGCTCAGTTCAGTATGCTGCACAATCATAGGGAAGACTACTGACTTGACAGTTGTCCAGAAGATGATCATTGACACCCTGCACATGGAGGGACACAAGCAACTGGGATAACTGCAGCCTTGAGAGGATTGTGAAACAAAGCCCATTCAAGAATTTGGGGGAGATTCTCAAGAATTGCACTGCAGCTGGAGTCATTGTTTCAAAAGCCACCACACACAGACATGTCCAGGACATGTGCTACAACTGTCGCATGCCTTGTGTCAACTCATGCTATTTTGGAACCAGAGACAAAAAAAAAAGGACTGGACTGCTGCTCAGTGGGCCAAAGTACGTCCTCCTTTTAGATGAAAGTAAATTTTGCATTTCATTTGTTAATCAAGGTCCAAGTCTGGAGGAAGAGAGGAGAGGCACAGAATGCAAGTTACTTGAGGTCCAGTGTAAAGGTTGCACAGACAGTTGTGGATTCCATAGAGAATCTTTGGGGTATTGTGAAGAGGAAGATATGAGACACCAGACCCAACAATGCAGAAGAGCTTAAGGCATTGTTGCAGTAATTTGTGCAAAGGAAGCTACAACCATGTATTGAGTGCTGTACATGTTCGTACTTTGCAGTAGTCCAACATTTCTGTCTTAAGTAATATTCAAATTTTCCGAGATAAAGAATTTGGGGTTTTCATCAGCTGTAAGCCATAATCATCAAAATTAAAAGAAATAAACACTTGACAATCAGTCTGTGAGTAATGAATCTATATAATATATAATTTTCAATTTATTAATTGAATTACTGAAATAAATCAATAATATACTTTAATAATAAATCAACCATATACTTGATACAGTATATTATAATATATACTGTATATATGATATGATATTCTACTGTATCTATCTATCTATCTATCTATCTATCTATCTATCTATCTATCTATCTATCTATCTATCTATATTGATATATAGATCCCCCCCCACACACAAACAAAAAAAGGAATGCAGAAGAACTGGCCAACAAGATGATTAAATCAAATCTTAGGGTCTTTTTTTCCCCCTGCAAGGCATACATACACACTACCAGTCAAAAGTTTAAGTCCTTCCTGATTATAATTTCCTTCTACATTGTAAAACTATGCTGAAGGCATAGAAAATGCAATAATTTTCTTCGAACAGTTGATATTGCGACGTGTCTGCTACTTATGCTCTGTAAAGCCTTCATAATGGTTATAAACAGAGGTACCATTTGTTCATTGGTGATTTCTGAGGCTGGTAACTTTAAATTGCAAGAACTGTTCGAAAACAGATGGCCTTCATATCTCAGAATAACAATTAAATGTTATTGTTGTTACTTAATTACCTAGTTCCATATGTGTTACAGTATTTCATACTTTTGAAATATCCAGTGTTGTATATAAAAAAAACAAATACCATTTGTGTCAAACTTTTGGCTGGTATTGGACCATCACACACTCACCGACACTCACGCAAATTATGTATATGGTGAGTAAATGTCCTTTATATTTTCTATAGCCACAAAACCTGCTGCTCTTGTTGTGCTCCATCACACATCTGATCCAGAGCTTGCTGTACCAGACAGTAGCAGAGCTGTGAACAGAGAGAATTCAATCACAGTCGACTGTCTGTTCCACAAAGATCTTGGATTACTGCAATGTTGTAAAAATTATGAGGCAATTAACTACATCATGAAGTGGAGGAAACCTGAGGTAGAGTATGCAGCACGCTGTATACTGTGTGGAAGGCAACTGCAGGAAACCTGACACACAACTGATAATAATGGAATGAATGAATAAATGGAAATGGCATACAGTAATGTAATACTTGACCACTAAACGGAAAAAAGAGCTTAAACACAAACATAGGAAGTGACACAGACAATGAAGTAATACATTAAAAAATGTAGAGGTGAAATGTAAAATGTGATGTCCATTGTGGATGGGACATTTAGTTAAAACGAAACAGATACTGAGTGATTGTTCTATTCACTTATTAATGTTTGTGCATTTTCATATCCATATGATTTATTACACAATTTTAGAGTTGTACAGTGCCCTCCATAATTATTGACACCCCTGGTTAAAATGTGTTCAGTGACCTGACTCCTCAGAGACAATATGCACTCTCCTCTTCATCTCACTCCACAGGTTTTCAATTGGGTTGAGGTCTTGGAGGAGCTTGATTCTGTGTGTGGTGAACCATTTCTGTGTAGTTTTGGCCAAATGTTTTGGGTCATTCTCTTGCTGAAAGACCCAGTGACGACCCATCTTCAGCTTTCGGGCAGAGGCTACCAGATTTTACTTTAAAATGTCCTGGTATTTCAAAGTATTCATGATGCCATGCAACCTAACAAGGTTCCCAGGGCCTCTGGAAGAGAAACAGCCCCACAGCAACACAGATCCGCCCCCATTATGGCATGAAGTGCTTTTCTGCATACACATCTTTTGTGTTCCGCCATACCCACTTAGAGTGTTTGTTGCCAAAAGGCTCTATCTTGGTCTCATCTGACCAAAGAACACGGTCCCAGTTGAAGCCCCAGTACCGCTTAGCAAACTCCAAACGTTTGCGTTTATGATTGTGACTGAGAAAAGGTTTTTTCCTTGCATGCCTCCCAAAGAGCTTGTTGGCATGTAGATAGCGTCTGATGGTTGTTTTGAAGACTTTGTGACCCCAAGATGCTATCATTTTTTGCAGTTCTTTAACAGTGAGCCTTGGAGAATTTTTTATTTCCCCTACCATCCTCCTCACTGTGCGTGGAGGCAAAATAAACTTGCGTCCTCGTCCAGGATTGTTTACTACTGTTCCATTTATTCTTAATGATTCCTCTCCCAGTAGATATGGGCAGGTGCAGGCGGGTGGCTATTTTCTTGTACCCATTGCCTGACTTGTGAAGGTCGACACACATCTGCCTTACTTGTATGGTTTGTTCCTTTGTCTTTCCCATGTTGAAGAGTGGATAAGAGAAATGTTCTCTGTGTCATGTCATATTTATACCCCAGGGAAGCTGGAAGTGATAAATGACTAATTACATGTTCCTACAGTAGATACTCTGATCAACTTTGTAAACTACTGTAGAAATGACAGAAATACTTCAATTACATTTATTTTCTAGGAATTGTTAGGGGGGGGGGGCAATGTGGAACCGGTTATTTTATGAAAAATTATTATTTGTTAATCAGGCAGTTTTTATTTCCCCTTAAAATTCACTTTATATTCACGTTATATTTTTCTACAATTTTCAGTGTGACAGTATGCTTCTGCAATAACAACTGAATTTATTTTAAGGCTTTTAAATAATTATGGAGGGCACTGTATGTGTTTTATTTCATATACAAATATTTTATATACCATAACCAGCCATGGGCATGGAATCAATCAATTAATCAATACACTAATTGTTTTAAACAGCAAAGTTATTACTATTAATTTATAGAGTCAGTTTTACTCATTTAGCCTGGTAGCAAGATAAAAAATGTCTCAAGATCTTCCACACAGGAGAGTTTGAAAGCAGATGTTGCAATACTGTAATGGCAAAATAATTTGTTGCCATCTTTTTAAACATTACATATTACTCACTCATCTACACTGTTTTATCCTGTATTCAGGGTCACAGCGGGCCTGGAGCCTATCTCAGGAGACTTGGGGCACAAGGCAGGGTACACCCTGGACAGGGTGCCAATCCATCGCGGGGCACACCTTTACATATTATTTAAATAATAATTATAAATTGACATTTAATGCGGAACAGATTATGTACCTTCGGGGGCGGTTCTAGAGGGCGCGCATGGGATGGCACCGGAACTATGAGCTATAAGAAGATAACATGCTGAACAGAGTATACATACAATTATAAGCACACAATATCTAGAAGAAATAAAGATAAAATATACTGTGGTTCAAATCAGTATTTTAACTTATGCATTGTGCAAAGATGCATGGTTGTTTGCAGCATAAGTAAAAGAACAAGACAATAGTATAGTGGTTATCAACCCATAATCAGCTGTTCAGTATAGACACAGCCACACAGGAAATGCCATTTACTTAAACTTTGTGAAGTACAGTAAAGGTTAAGATAATTAAGGGTATTCTTGTTCTGTAAACTTTAATTTTCTAGTTAGTTTAGCTTTTTTTAATTGATGAATTGATGAAAGTGAATTAATACAGTTTAAATGTGAATGCAAATGCTGTAGTTTGGTCATTAAATATTTTAATAGTGGTATAACGTTAGCGAGTATCTAATACAAGCAATGTATAAACTGTACATTGATATTTTTTGTCAATGCAGTCTTCTTCTTTGTCTTTCATCTGTTCCCTATGAAAGGTGACCACAGAGAATCATTTGCCTCCATCTAACCCTATCCTCTGCATTCTCTTCTCTCACACAAACTCACATAATGTTTTCTCTCACTTCATCTATAAATCTCCTCTTTGGTCTTCCTTTAGACCTCCTGTCTGGCAGTTCCAACCTCAGCAGCCTTCTACCAATATATTCACAATCTCTACTCTGAACATGTCCAAACCACCTCAATCTGGCCTCTCTGATTTTATCTCCAACACATCTAACATGGGTTGTCCCTCTGACTGACTCATTCTTGATCTTTTCCATTTTTGTCACTCCTAAAGAGAGCCTCAATATCTTCAACACTGCTACCTCCAACTTTGCTTTTCTCCAGTGCCAATGTCTCTAAGCAGTAGAGCATCGCTGGTCTCACCACTGTCTTGTACACCTTTCCTTTCTTTTTAATTGATACTCCACCTGTTCCAACCTACCTGTACATGCCTCTTCACCCCCATTCCAGTCCCTGGTCCCCGGTTCCACCCCCAACTGGTCCCCATTGCTCTGGACCGTTGCCCCCAAGTAGTTAAAGTCCTTCACCTTCTTTACCTCTGCTCCCATTCCACTTGGGTCCTTCTTATTCACACACATGTATTCTGTCTTGATACGGCTAACCTGCATTCATCTGCTTTCCAGAACATACCTCCACCACTCTAGAGTTTCCTCCACTTGTTCCCTGCTCTTACTACAAAGCACAATATAATCTGCAAACATCATAGTGTCATCATAGTGTCAAAACCTCATCTGTCATCCTGTCCATCTCAGAGGAAACAAGAAGGAGATTATTTGATGTCAATCCTTGATGCAGACCCACTTAATAAACTCTTCGGTCACATCTCACAACTGTCTTACATTTCCTGCACTACTATAACATATTTTTTTGCCAATCTATACTTCCTTATACAATACCACAGCTCCTCTCTCGGCACCCTGTCATACACTTTCTCTAAATCTACAAAGACACAATGCAACTCCCTACTACCTTTTCTGCACTTCTCCATCAGCAAATACTGAATCTGTTGTATTCTTTCTAGGCAGGAAACCATATTGCTGCCATATTGCTGCTCACAAATGCTAACTTCCTTTGATCTAGCTTCCACTGCTCTTTCCCAAAGCTTCATGTATGGCTCATCAGATTTACACCTCTGTAGTTGCCACAGCTCTGCACATCTCTATTGTTCTTAAATATCAGCACCAATACACTTCTTCTCCATTCCTCTGGGATCCTGTGATTCTCCAAGATTTTTTAAACAGACTAGTCAGAAACTCTACTGCCACTTCTCCTAAGCACTTCATCCGGAACACCTCCCTTTTCACTTTTCATCCTCACCTCATTTTTTAATGATTTTTGCTACTTCCTGCTCCACAACAGTCACTTATTCTACTGTTTGTTCTCTTTCATTTTCCTCATTCATCAACTTTTTAAAGTTCTCCTTCCATCTTCCCATCACCCTCCTGGCACCTGTCAGTACATTTCCATCCCTATTGTAATGGGTTGTAATGGACTGGCAAAAGGCAGTGGCAGTAGAGTGGCAGACTGAAGCATGCGAAGCGATCCTGCAGGCTCAAATGACGATGACCTCTCCCGCTGACACTAACCAAGATCAGCCCCTCCCAGCTCTCTCTGGTCGTGGTCACAGGCAGGAGTCCCTTACTTTGACATCTGTCAGCTAGGCAGCTTTCCAGGCTGGGATCAGGAGCCTTAACACAATCCTCCTACCTTTTCCTCTTCGACAGTGGGAATGTGAAGGCAGACTCTGCCCAGAAGTAAATGTGCCCGTGCTGTTCTTCTGAGATCAAAGGGCTGAGATCTCTCCTCGCCTTTGAAGTCTCTGGGGCGCGTAACATCCCCCCTTCTCCTATGCTTCTCTCCATAGCTCAACCACACAACACTTTGCGTTGTTTCTGGATCCTGGACGAAACACCAAGCCTTGCTTTTATAGCGCGGAGAAAATCTGAGGTCCATTAACGTTGATTATCACCAGCCAGCCCAACCTGGTGGCCACGCCCCTTCATGCACCTGCAGGCCTGCATAGGGAGCCATTCTACCTGTCTACTTGATCACCTTAGCTGGATGGCATTTGGTGTATCATCAGTAAAAGGAAAAGTGGAAAAATCATCAGGAAGGAGTTGAAACAGGCTCTGTGTGGTCAGGAGGTGCATCCAGTTGTACAGTCAACTCCTTCCTTCCTGAAAACTACACAACATTCTTCCCTTTACAACATCCACCACTTCATCCTCTGCTCTGCCTTCACCTTAACCCTACCACCAGGGTCATTTTACACAACACCATTCTGTGTTGTCTGGCTACACTCTCCCCTACCAATACTCTGCAGTCACTGATCTCTTTCAGATTACAACGTCGAAGATGTAGTCGACCTGAGTGAAACTGTTTCCGCTCTTTTACGTCACCCTATGTTCCTGCCTCTTCTAAAAAAAGTATTCACTACTGCCACCTGCATGCTCTTTGTATAGTCCACCACCATTTGTGCTTCTGTGTTCCTGTCCTGAAGACCAAACCTGCACATAACCTTCTCATCACCTCTGTTCCAATCTCCAACATGTCCGTTAAAATCTGCACCAATCACCACTCTTTCACCTCTGGGAATGCTCTGCATTACTTCATCTAACTCACTCCAGAATTTCTCCTTCTATTCTAACTCACATCCTACCTGTTGTGCATAACCACTAACAACATTGCACACCACACCTTCAATTTCCAGCTCAGTCTAATCAACCTATCGACTCTTTTCAATGATAATCTTTTCACCTCCAGAACATCCCTTTCAAAGTCATACTCCATTTCTTTTACTATATCCACACCATGGTAAAACAACTTGAACACTTATGCACTTTAAATTCAATATTGCAGTAATAGAATGTATTAGGAAATTAAAGAAACTACTAAAGAACTAAAATAATTTAGCCAAGAATAGACATTACAGGGCAAGTCCCTGTATTTTTATAGAAATCAGTTCCCATGGCATACCAAACCTTAATAGTATATGTTACTGTTCTTATGGCCTTCACATATACATAGTTCAAGAACATTATCATTTTAATAAACCCAGACGATATTACAGGAAAACATTTTAAAGGTGTTTGATAGGCATTAAACAGAAGCTGTGCCTTATATTTCTTTAAGGAATGGCTGAAAAGAAACGTAATGGTACGGTTGATCACACAATTATTTATTTTTTATTTATTACATTTTATTATTTTTACATATTAGATTTGGGGGTTAATTAATATGAATAATCCTTGCAATATCAACCACAATAGGACAAGAGTGAGATTGGAAGCCACTTTGTGAGTTTTCAGTATGTGCTTTGGTGCTAATGATATGAGAAATTTGCTGTGCTACCTGATATGAAAAATGTGGGAAAAAAGGACCCACTCATATTGGATAGCTAGCAGTGCAAAGTTTAAAAGTATTTCTTATGACAAAATTTGTTTTAATATAATATTGGGAAATAAATAATAATAATAATAATAATAATAATAATAATAATAATAATAATAATAATCAATTATTGACTGAGTGACCACATTAATAATCACAGTATGAGGAGTGATGAAGCACTTTTAAATAATGTATTATACAGGATGTTAGAAAAAATCAGACATTATTTTAAATATGAATAACTGGGCAACTACATGTCCTAGGCAAATGAATT
>QMIH01001329.1:13080-28528 GCA_003987875.1 Clarias batrachus | reverse complement strand
ATTATTATTGATTAATATGTGTACCTATGATTTTGTTATCAAAACTGAGTAACATGAATTTTCCACCAATTAGTTAAAAATATTGATAGTCCTCTGAAATGTAATATAAAATTAAACTTAATACAATGAGGCAATAAAGTTTCTGTTATACAAACTCACCCCATTTTAATTTATTGTTAAAACCTCTGTAACAGTTGCTGTGTTATTACAAAATATTAGTTGAAAATAACTCTATGCTATGCTATGTTAACAGTCAGGTGCAACTTCGAAAAGCCAGAGCAATCAGAAGCCAACAGAATTTAAGGAGGCTGAAAGTAAGTGTAAGAAAAACAACTGTACCAGTAAAATTAAACACATACTGTAAGCATCACTTGGCAAAAGTATATTCCCCCCCCCCATTTACAGAACAAATACAATAAAGTACAATCTTAGTATGAGCTGTTTTGGTGCATGTTCTTAACCCACAGATATTCAACATAAGGAGATTAAACAAATAAAAATGTTTCAAAAGCACAAATTGGCAAAGGAAGAAAAAGAATTCATATATAATGGTAAGTGTAGAGTTTGTGTATTTAATTTATCAGAAAGTATTTACATCAGTATATACAGAGGATTCCTAATTCTTGTAGTATAGACAAATTATAAAAAGTTATAATTGATGTCCTGTAATGTATGCCATGAGAAAACATAACTGTAGTGAGGACAGTTTAGGAGTCAAGCCAAATTCTTTAGTTTACTTATTCACCTGCTCATAAACAAGCTTTACTTTAAATGAAATAAGATGCATCTGTATTTTATAACCTACCTACAGTACCTACCAACACGTAATTGGGAAATGCATTCTGTTAACAGAAGTAGTAACGTTAATGGTATCACAAGACAATTAATATAACACAACAAATAAAAAACATCAGCGTAATATATTGTAGGAGTCTTTCACATCAGCCTACAGCACTGGAAATTCCCCAGACTCAGCTCAGCAGCTAGTTTATAAAATCTGAGAAAACCTTTATGATGTCACAGTGAAAGTTACCCAATTTAAAAAATGGCGCTATTGAGATTGTAATGGGCTTACCACAGGCTAAAAACATTATTACGTGTGAAGCTGTAAAATTATATTTGATTATATGCAAGCTAGTAATGTAGGAACATACAGCATGTTATTTGTTATTTTGCAATGCATAAAAAATTTAATCAACATATACTATTTTGTTTTAGAGGTAATTATTGCAACAGAGCTAAAATTGGTGCTGTTGGCGAGTACCGAATCTGATAAGACTGCAGCAAAAAACATTATCCTGGGCAAAGAAGAAGCTGCTAAATCTACAACTGCATCCACCGCAGAGACTGAGAACACACAGTTTGTAGCTGGGAGGAAGGTGACTGTGGTGGACACTCCTGACTTGTTCTCTCCTGGAATGTCTCTAGAGGAATTCAGGCAGACTGTGGGACCACAAGCCTTCCTCCTGATCATCCCTGTAAGGAACTCAGAACAAACAGAACACAAGAAAGATGAAACACAAGAGACATGTCTGAAGATGGAGGAGATTTTTAGAGAGAGATGCTGGAAAAACACCATAATTATATTCAGTGTTACTGATGAACATCAGAAGAATAACATTGAGGAGTTTATCCAATCAGGAGACCAGGAACTTCAGGAACTTGTAGAGAAATGTGATAACAGGTTTCACTGTCTCAATATTAAGGAGAGGGGAGATGGTTCTCAGGTGTCAGAGCTGCTGGAGAAGGTAGAGAAGATGGTTGAAGGAAGTGGAACAAAGATTTATCAGATTATTGAAAATAGAGAGAGTGAAAGACATAAAACAGTTAAGGATGTACAATATAAAATGCAGGAAACTCTAGACAAATTTGACCAGTATATAAATGACTTTGAAAATGATTTAAGAGACCTAGCGCAAGGTGAAAATTTTGAAGATAACAGGAAAATGATTGATATGATAAAAAAGAAATATGAGTTAAAAAGAGAAGTTGGGGAGGAAATAAAGAAAAGATATGACACTGTTGTAAGGATGGAAGAAAACAGACAGTTTATTAGGGTCATTTTGCCAGAAACAATGCAAACTGTTTGGCTTTCACTGCCAGATGAGCATAACAAAAATCTTGACAAGAAAAATAAGCTAGCTCAACTTGAAGAATGGTTCTCAACAAAGGTGGACAAGTTGCCTTCTAATGAAGAGGAGACTGATTCGTGATGATTTCTATTGTCATTTGGAAAACGTGTTGAAATACTTGGAAAGAATGGCCTGAATGAGAAGAAATAAATGTCCGATATACTGTATGTTACAGGTGATAAAGTGATCAAATATTCACTAGACTCAAGTATGTATTGTTTAGAATAAGGTTTGATTTCACAGGTGTGCATACAAAAATATCAGTTCATTAATAAATCAATTTTTATCAAATCTTTAATTCACTAAGAGAAAGTAAAAGGCTAAACAGAATTCTGTATACACAAATGTATGAAAAACATTATTTTATTAAAAAGTGTATTAAAAAATTTTGCATGACTTGCTACAATGCCATGTCATAAACATCAATAATAAATGTTTGAATAAGGATACCATACTTTTTTTTTTTTTACTCATTAACGACATATCTGAAACACCACAGTCATAAGGAAGGATAGAGGTAGGCATGAGAGATGACCTGTTGTGGGCTGTACAAAACATTATACAGTACAGTATAAGCTAAATGGCTCCTTTACCGTTTTTTTGAATCCCTTGGTGTATTATTTATTCCCCTGTTTTTCGCCTCTTTTTTTTTTTTTTTGTTATCTACTGCTCCTTTTATACTTCCTGGATATAATATAAATGTAATATAAAATAATTTAAATAAATAAATAAATAAATACATAAATAAATAAACATAAGCACCCCGTATACCTGTCGGTGCTACAGTAGAGCTTTTACTCTATGTCCGTAAAGAAGTGAAGACCCATTGTTCACTCATTCCCTACACCCTTCGCAGTTCCCTTTGAACTCAGCAGTGTCAGGCTGCTTTCCATTCCAAAGTGTACTTCACAGGATGCTCCCTACACCCTGCTCCATCACACTACGGACATTAAATATTTAATATTTATTGAAACAAAAACTGATACCGATAAAACATACAATTAAAACTTGTATAACTTGTAAATAAATTATTGATTAATTTTAATAATAATTGATTAAAGATGTACAGAGATGTATTATTATTATTATTACTGTAATTATTATTATTATTATTATTATTATTATTATTATTATTATTATTTACAGATTAGTAGCCTATATAATACTAAGGATTTTCTGATTAAATTAAAATTTAAATGTATGGGTTCTTTTAATATGATGTCATTTTTGATAATAATGATAATAAATATCTAAATCCTTTTCTGAGATTAATTTTTTTCACGCTCCAAGCGAGACGACATGACTTATGGGACTTTTTTCATTCCCTTTTCCGGTGAAGTGAAGACCTGTTTGTTACTCGTTCCCTTTGAACTGAATATTTTCGCACGATGCAATTTGGAAATCACACGTAACATGGCTGAACACCCTGTGCAGTGTTGTACAACTACAAGCCAATCGGAGCGCAGAATGAATCCGCGACTGCAGTGAAGGTGAAAGTGAAAGGAGTTTATACAGAATTGTGGCCTTAGTTTATAGCAGCAGTGAGAAGATGCTCAATGTTCATGAGAGGCAGTGAAGGTAAGAAGAAGCAATGCAATGTCCTGTTTCAATAGTAATAAATATCATATAAAATAATGTTTTATTTAATAAATGACATAAGCATACAAATCCCGAAGACTATACACTCATCACTTGGTCTATATCTGTAGTGTTTCCTGTGTATTGCGCTGCATAGCGTCTGAGTCACGTGACAAAAGCTGCTTGTTCTGTTTATCATAATATGTCCTTAGCTGCAATTGTAATATGTATTACTTTAACTATAGCCAACATTTGTGTATGTAGACGTGTTACTGAAAATGTCATTTTTATTTCTGATCAAAGATTTTTTTTTTTTTTTTGAAAAACAGCATCTCAACGAGAATGACCCAGATCGGTGCACACAAATTGCAGAATGGGCAAAACAAAAATTGGAACAGGACCCTCAGTTCACCCAGAAGATTGTTCAGTGATGAGGCAAACTTTTATGTGAATGGTGAAGTTAACAAACAAAACCACCGCTATTCGTCTGACACTAACCCACATTGGATAGATCCCTCCAAGACTGTTGGAACAAAAAAAGTGATGGTATGGTGTGGTATATGGGGTACAAAGATAGCGGGGCCATTCTTCATCAATGGAACCTCAAGGCCACTGGATATTTGAAATTGCTACATGATGATGTGTTTCCCTCTTTATGCACTGAAGCTGGCACGTTCCCTGAGTTTTTCCAGCAAGATGGTGCACCACCACATTATGGGTGTCAGGTCCGAGCATTCCTAGATGAACAGTTTCCTGAAAAGTGGATTGGTCGTCGTGGGCCAGTTTAATGGCGCCCAAGGTCTCCCGATCTGACCCCCTTAGACTTTTATCTTTGGGGTCATCTGAAGGCAATTGTCTATGGTGTGAAGATACGAGATGTGCAGCACCTGAAACTACGGATACTGGAAGCCGGTGCTGGCATTTCTCCTGCGGTGTTGCTATCAGTGTTTGAAGAGTGGGAGAAAAGGGTTGCATTGACAATCCATCACAATGGGCAGCACATTGAACACATTTTATAAGTGGTCAGAAACTTGTAAATAAATGGAAAAAACAAACGTTGGATCCAAGATGGCCGACTTCCAAATGGCCACCATGGTCACCACCCATCTTGAAAAGTTTGCCCCCTCACATATACTAATGTACCACAAACAGGACGTTAATATCACCAACCATTCCCATTTTATTAAGGTGTCTCCATATAAATGGCTCACCCTGTAGTATTAGAATATTGGTGCCCTGCCGTAGAGCTTGTATGAATGAAACATCATATAGAGAATGCTACCAGCTCAGCCCTGCACACCCTCCACACTTGAACAACACTCGGGGTCTGTACAGTATACAGATGTTACTCAACCAGAATTGCACTGCTACTGTTGCATCACCCGCGGCAGCATTTGGGTTTTGTGTTTGCCGGCTTTACGCCACTAAGTTGAGCTATAACCATAGACTGAGGCCTCAGGTATTAGTTCATTTTCTCAAGCATTAATTAGCTGCAGCTCATCGACAGCTGCCTATAATACTGTAGCATATAAATTCAAGCAAAACATTGTAATTAAACAAATGTATAATCACAGTACTATAATTACAGCACAAATTTAAATTTAAATTAAGTATAGTAATTTCTTATCTACATCGAATTTAATGAAAGTAGACGTTAACACAGTAAGACTTAAGATGTTATCCTGTGTAATTAGAAAATCCACAAAATGGTTTTGTGTCATTTTATACTTTGTGTGTGTGTGTGTGTCTGTTTTATAGTAGATTTATTAACTGAAATAATTAAAATAAATGACCATAAAATTCAACTGTAAGAGAGTTGGAAGGGTTACTGTGTAAGACAAGAAGAAAGAGAGGGGAGGGGCTCATTCCTCCGCTACTTTTACTTTAGCTTCACACACACACACACACACACACACACACACACACACAGACTATATATATATAGGACTGCGTTAAGCCCACTGTGTGCATGTGTAATGGGCGTGCACCTACATCTGTTGTTGTATGTTCTCTATGACTCCGTAGGCTCTCTATGTAGGTGCCACCCCCCCCTGCAGGTGAGCGAAGGGGAGGCACCACAAGTTCAGGCCGGTTGGCGATAATGAATGTTAATGGATTTCGGGATTATTCTGCATCATAAAAAGTGAGGCGTGTGGTCCAACAGACGTCAAAAGGCTCCCGTCTCTGCTCGCACTCAGTGACAGCTGGGAGGGGCAGGTTTTGGTTCATGTCAGTGGAAGGGGACGTCTCAGAGCGCGCGCAGGAGCACTACCTTACTGTGCACCATCATGCCACTCTGCCCATCTACGCCTACCTCGCCAGCTCCACCCTTTGCCACTTTAGCTTCACACACAAACACACACACACACACACACATAAACACATACAGTACACAGACTATGGTTGGGTCCAGCAGATAAACGCACAAATTTTCTGGACAGGGGTTTACTGGTTATTGATTGTACCTGGAAGATTCTTTCCATGGGGGAGGTTTTGATCCGGAGGTGTCGACACTTGTTTCCAGAGATTAAGTTTCCGACTTACCCATAGTCGAGGAGAGCTGCCACTGAATTGGTAGTGAAGGAGGCCATAAGGATTACATTTGTGGTGAGGGGTTGTAATCTTTCTTCATGAGTAGACAAAGCACTCACCATCGGACGAGGGTGACGAATGGGACACTCATGCCTGAGGTGTCCCACGTTACTGCAGTAAAGGCAGAGACTCTGGGTCAGCCTCCTTTGTTGTTTGGCCATTGATATTCTACCCCTGTCCAGCTGCATGAGTTCCAAGTCTGGTTCAGAGCTTCCGAATGTCACCGATTGATTGAGGAGGAGATTGGTGGGGTTTCTTACCTTGTGGCGACAGTAAGCGAGATGTGCAGCACAGCGTATGGCGAGTTGTATGAACTGTTCTAATTCCATGGAATCATCGTGGGTAGCTAGCATGAGCCGCAGGTTTGGTTCCAGCCCCTGCCTGCTCATTCCATCCACTCATGGCAGCTAACGTACAGAAACATAGCGCATATTCTTGTACAGATTGGTTTCCTTGTTTTAGGTGAGAGAGCTGTTCCCCTGCTGACTCTTTGATATCCGTACGTTCAAACACCTTTCGGAAATGTGACACAAAAAGATCATAGACCAGCACGTGAATGGGATCTGATTCACTCATCCTGTAGTTTTGTTAGGTCCGGGCTTCTGTAACAAAAGGCGGACTCACACAGTTAGGTAAGTAAAAGGATGACTACTGTTTATTGACAATCAGGGAATGTAACAGCAATATGCAAGTATGCTAAAGCTTTGTTAGGTAAGACTGTGAATCACAGGTTACTTCCACGAAGTCAGAGGCTGTGACTGATCTTCTCCCTTCTCTGTGTTTGTGTGGAAACCGCGAGGGGCGAGGAGTTGCTTTGGAAGATGTCTTGCATCTGCGATCGGCACATACCATGAATTCCCAGAGTTGAGGACAAAAGAGACAAAGAAAGGCGCTGCTTCGGAACACAATGAGCTCAGTTAAGTAATTAGGTAAGTAACATTTTTCTTACTCACAAACTTGGAAACTTAGTCCTCTTTCTCGAGTACGGTCTCGGATGTTGAGTGCTGTGAGGTGTGAGTTTCTTATAAGTGTGTGTAGATTGACCTCAGGTGGCGGTTAGTATTCCGGAGAGGGTGGGCGTTGTTTCTGGCTTGGCTCTGAGCCTGGCCCGACTGTGACAATAAGAGTGTATATAAAGAATAATAGATTGTTCAAAATCTGGGTTTCTAGCAGCAATGTCAAACATTAAATGAAACACATTAAATTTTATTAACTTTTTAATATCACAAACTAGAACTAGACAGATCTTCAGTTATTTTTTTCTGAACTAATTTTATGATTTCTGAAATATGCAGTGCATCTAAAAAAAACATGGATTTTTGTTGTTGTTTAATTGTGAAAGTGAAAATTGAACAACCTAGGTTCTAGATTTATTACAAGTTGTGAAATATTTCAAGGCATTGTTTTGGTTTAATTTTGATGGCTTACAAGCTCATGAAAAAAATGCAGTATTCCAAAATATTAATTAATTCATTAATTTATCTTCTATACCGTTTATGCTGTTGTGGGGGCCCTGAGCCTATCCCAGGAGACTGTCTCATGAGATACACACACACACACACACACACACACACACACAGACACACACACACACACACACAATGTGCATTTTAGATTTTGGAAACACCAATTAACCTAAGTTACATGTCTTTGAAATGTGTCTGGAAACCATACCAAGCAAAGTATGGTTTGCAAACTCCACGCAGAGGGAGAAATCAAACCCTGACCATGGAGGTGCAAGACCAGAGAGCTAACCATGACCCATGCTGCTTTTCCAAAACATTACAATATCTAGTTTCAAGTTTGATTAAATGACCTAGTGTATCATGTATCTCACAGTATAGTTCACAACAATCATAATGGAGAAGACTGCTGGCTTGACACCCTCCACTGGGTGCTGCATTGAAGCATATTAATGGAATGTTGACTGGAAAGTATACGTGCCTCGATGCCATCATGCATTGATGCAGTAATTCATGCTAAAGGATCCCTGACCAAGTGCCAGGGCTTAATACTTACATACTATGTATACTTGTATAGCATGTAAAACTATGCATTTCTGTATAGTTCATATTTTAATATTTTGAGATACTGTATGTTTAATGAGCAATTTTAATCAATAAGCATAGAAATAAAAACAAAACAAAGATGGAAATTAAAACAAAAAATATGCACTCTGTGCATATTGTATCTATACTATATAAGTTTTTAAATTTTTAATTAAAATACAAAAAAGATTATGAGACATTTGTGGAATGAGCTGAAACATGCAGTCTGGAGAACGCATGTTCAAACCTGAGACTGTCTAACTTGTTTTTTCAACCAGTTTAACCATTTAAGTGCTACCAGAGTGAATTTTCACATGTAGCGAATATTACTGGAGAAGAATTTCGGGGTGTGTTGGTTTCATTTTAATTATTTATAATTAATTATGAGAGAAGTCCAGTATAAACTGTTCAGAATGGGCAGATTCACAGACTGCTACCACGCAGAGTTTTGAACAGGCAAAGGCACAGCCATTCATACACGTGGTTGCCAGGCAACGATGCAGTCAAGCAATCAGCTTTTGTGTGATCATTAGGTAGCACTGGTAAAGGTATCAGGGCCAAAGACAAAGAAAGAAAGAAAGAAAGAGAGAGAGAGAGAGAGAGAGAGAGAGAAAGAAAGAAAGAGAACGAAAGAAAGACAAGCACGCAGAAAGTCAAGAGACAGAGGCAAAGTCTCAGCCTCTGCCTCCCTAAGACGCCGGCTCTTATAATCTCTAAAACATCTCGTGGTGCGGCCCTCCATACCGCACATGTAACAGTAATGACTCCAGGTCAAAGCAAGAATGTTTTATTTTATATTGCATCTACAACCTAAAAAACACTGGGTTAAAAACAACCCAGTTTGGGTTGCAAACCTTATATATATGCAATAAACACCCAATTACATGTACAAATTTTGTTTTTCTAAAATACAAGATAAAATAATACAAAAGACGTTCAACAGTGACATCATTACGATACTATTATTCAGAAGCACTAATGCCTGAGAGCAGTGCTGGTCATTATCTCCCAACATCAGGATTTAGGGGTTCGGCCTCGACAATTCAGCCTGTTTGAGATATTCCACAATGTCGGTTCCAACCTTAGAAAGAAAGAAATTAAAGAAAGTAAAAGTTTATGGAAAAATTGAGAGGGATGGCTAGTATGCAAAAAGATTTGTATTTTGTATATTTGTAAGAAGATTAGTGTTTTGGAACACCCCAGCTTTTTATCTCAAGCACTGAGATTAGTAAAGTTCTAATGTTAATGTTGTTGCTAATGCTAGCAACCTAGCTAAATGCTAGCGTCATGCTGGTACTACAGTTAACAGTTTAGCTTTCATTTAGCACTGCACCATCTTCATACACCCTGCAAGCATTCTACAAAGAAAACTAAAAAGTCAGACATTTTGCAGTTTCTTTCATACACAGGTGGGGTTCTTTGGTTTGGCTAGCTAGCAGCCATTGTCAGGTAAACTAGCATGCTATAGCACAGACCAGGTAGAACGTTTGAGTGTAACACGGTAACAGTAATAAATGTTACAGTGAACAAATTCAGTCATAGGTGAGTGAAAGTGTGTATACAGATTGGGTAAATGAAATAGGAGTTAGTGAGAGTGCTTGTGATACACATGGGAAGACCTTCTCATTTGGAGATAGCGTGGGATTATTAATTAAGAAACTTAAAAGAAAAAGAAATGAAAAGTGAAATCACAAAATAAACAGAGCTCCGCCATCGGACGGGGCTCTGGAAAATAAAATAAAACTTGTCCTATTGGGGCGTTCGCCCTTATCGAGAACTTATTGGAGAGAGAGAGAGAGTTTGTGCTTCTTTCTTTCTTTCTTTCTTTCTTTGGCCCGGATACCTTTACCAGTGCTACCTAAATGATTGCATGAAGTGCGCCGGTATCAGGACCCTTAAATAAACACGCCGTCAGGTGTGGCTTATTCAGGCTGATTGCCTGATGGCGGCGTTGCCTAGCAACCGTGTGTATAAATGGCCGTCCTTTTGCCTGTTTAAGCACGGCTCTGCCCCTTGCGTGACCCGCATCATTACACTCTTTGCCTACAGTCCGTGACCCATTTATTTATTTATTTATTGCTCAGTCATGTTGGTTAAAATGAAATAAAATTAACTTCATCATGGTGCCTTGCTTGTTCCAAAAAAAAAGAAAAGAAAAGGATTTGTCACTCCATACTGTGTAATCCTGAGCCCTATAATGTACTGTATATGTTTATTTTAAAAAAAATTCTGCTTTGTTTTAAGAGCTACCTCAAAGCAATAGGTTTGTTTATTATACCTTAAACTTGATGTTTGCTGTATAAGGATAATTGCAGTGGTGGCTATAATAAATGTTCATGCAAACATTTGCTTAACATGCTACACATTTTCTTACACATTATTAATTTTTCATATGTAGTATCTTTGTTTCATCTTTGTTATAAAATTGATTACATAGTAGCATCTTTGGTTTACCTTTGTTTCAAAATTGGTTACATAGTAATATCTTTGTTTTAACTTTGTTTTGAAATGTATTACAAATTATATTACATAATGTATTGTTCATTCCTGCTCCCTGTAGAAATTCACTCCCATGTTTTTCACATCTAATCACGTGATAGCTCAGGGGTAGAGGGCTTAACCCTATGTGCTGTATCATGGCTAACCTTTGCTCTGAACCAACCTGGCAAAAATAAAGGAAAGAAAAAAGGTGTTCTGTTATGTTCTGTATACAGTATGTCACAAATAAGGGCACATGAGGATCATTTAAATCCCTAAGTAAGTGCAGACCACACTCAGCGTTTGCGTTATCCTGCCGTGAGAGCGGGTGGTGAGAGAGTGAAATTTCTAAACGAAAGTGAAAGTTTGGCGCATTTAACACAGCCACTCTGAAGAACACTCGGGGTGTGTACAGTAAATGCTCTGATCAACAAAGGTATCATAACATAACTCTCTTTCTGTCTTTCTCTCTTTCTCTCTCTCAGTTTGTGTTTGTGTGTGTGTGCGCGCGTGTGTTTTTTCGCGCGCATAGTTAGAACACAGACCTGTTGATACTGTAGGTTGCATTCAATGTGAGAAAAAAAGCAACACAGTTAAACAGGTAATGATTCTTTCAGTCACAGTAAAACAAGCTAACATGTCAAGTTACTTTTTTTTCAAGTTACTCGATTGTTCTGTTTTATTAGTGTAACAACGCGGCAGAACCGCGCAAGAAATCTCTGCACTGTTCAGACCGGGCAGTTCCGCAGGCTGATATCCGGCCGAGTTCAGAACAGACAGAGGCGCCGTTACTCAGACAAGCGGTCAAAAAGTCAAAAGCTGAGCTCGTTCCCTCTCTAGAATGTTCGATGTTTCTCTCTTCGCTTCCGCACTCTACTGAGGAAAAGTTCGTTTGCCGTTCGATGTTCGTTTGATATTCAACATTTGCCGCCCCTTTACATACAACACAAAGGTTTTGAACGAATATCGGGTCTTGTGATATGTTTACCTATTTGACTTCAGTGTACTTCAAGTAGTAACTGTCATATTTGTTTGAAGTCGATATTAACAAAAATATTTGTTCTGAGAGGCGCATAACCTGACCGTTAAAAGCGGAACTGCGCTGCGTGCGGCTTAGGGACCGCGTAAAAATTACATGCACTCTGTGAAAGCGTAGAAAACAGCAAGTGCAGTCATTGATTGAGGGATATTGTCAGATGCTGCTTACACAGCTCTACTACAGAAGAAGTATATGTAAGATCAATTATTTTCACAATAATCAATTAAACAATAAATCCTTTGCACTTTTACTAAGAATTCCTCTTGTGATATGCCTATCCCTATCCCAGCAGCATGAGCTTTTTTCCCAGTTAAACCCCTCTGTTTGGAGTTATATTAATTTACTGTCATTTTAATTGATTATTAGCACAATAATCAATTAAACAATAAATTCTTTGCACTTTTACCAAGAATTCCTCTTGTGATATGCCTATCCCTATCCCAGCTGCATGTCACAAATGTTTTTTTCCCAGTTAAACTGCTCTATTGGGAGTTATTGTCATTATTGGCACAATAATCAATTAAACAATAAATCTATTGCACTTTTACCCAGAATTCCTCTTGTGATATGCCTTTCCCTCCCAGCTGCATGTTACAAGGGCCTTTTTATAGTTAAAATGATCTATTTGTACATTCATTTATTTTAATTATTGGTACAATAATCAATTAAACAACAAATCCATTGCACTTGTACTCATTATTCTTCTTGTGATATGTCTATGTTTATCCCATCTGCATGTCACAAGAGCTTTTCCTCCAGTTAAACCCTTCTATTTTGAGTTATCTTAATTTATTGAAACTTTAATCGATTATTGGCACATTAATCAATTAAACAACAAATTCTTTGCACTTTTCCCCAGAATTCTTTTTGTGATATGCCTCTCCCTATCCCATCTGGATGTCACAAGGGCTTTTACCCCAGTTAAACCCACCAATCCCTGGTTAAGTCAATCCCTGCTATCTGTTTTACCCAAATGAGGATGGGGTCCCTGCTGAGTCTGGTTCCTCTCATGGTTTCTTCCTATTACTATCTCAGGGAGTTTTTCCTTGCCACTGTTGCCCTGTCATCCTCTTGCTTACTCATCAGGGACAGTCTTATCATTCTGATTCATACATGTTCACTTCTCATACAAACTTATATAATTCATTTGATTGTGTAAAGCTGCTTTGCGACGATGTTAAAAGTGCTATACAAATAAAATTGAATTGAATTGAAAACATATTTGTCCAAGGAGAAGGTAAATTGCAGAAAAGAAAAAAAATACTCTGTGACAATAAGAAAAAGGTGTGATTTTCTCAATATCATCCAACAAACTGTTACGTGGTGCGGTATGGAGAGTCGCACCACGCAATGTTTTTTTATTGATAAGAGCCCTTATGCTGGGCTATAGAGACGGTGAACGAAATAGGAGGTTGTGAGAGTGCTTGTGATACGCACATGCAGGAGGCCCTTCCCGTTTGGAGATAGCATGGGATTATTAATTAAGGAACTTAAAAGGAAACAAATGATAACTGTAAACACAATGTAAACAGAGCTCCGCCGTCTCCTGACGGCGGCGTTGCCTGGCAACCGCGTGTATAAATGGCCGTGCTTTTGAACAGTTTAAACACGGCTCTGCCCCTCGCGTGACCCTCGTTGTTACACAAACAAGCCCAGACTAGTTTTGAATCTTGAGCCAATCAACGGCAACAGGGGTGTGGTCTTAACACACTTGATAGTTCAAGTGAGCAAGCAAGCTTTTTTATCAAAGGCTCATCAACTGGCAGTCTATTGTTTTTAAAAACATCTAAGATGGTGTCATGTTGCCTTGTTTCCCGAATAAATGGAGGCAGATGCAGGGGATTCGTTCCAACAGAAATGTTTATTTGAGGCTCTCGATTTCACAAAACAAACAGAACATAAAACAAAACAAACGAGGATCTCCTGGCTGGAGCTGCGAGCGAGCACGTAGAGTCACCAAGCGTCAAAGAACCGAAAATGGCGCCGAGCCGGCGTACTAAGTCCGGAAGCACCGATGTGCGACAGAGCCGTGAACTTGACCTTGTTTCCAGGTCCGAAATGACACCCTCCCTGGGTGCGCCTGGCGCGACAGCCACAGCTCAGTCCTATGTAGAAGAGACACGAGAGTATGCACACAGACACTGACAGAGAGCCTTTTAGACATAGAAGACTGGCATATATAGTAGACACACAAGGGGGGCACAGGTGAACTTGATGAAGTGCTAATTGTGCAATACATACATACGCAGACACAGCAGGGGGAGACAAAGAGGCGGCTCAGTAATCCGGCGAGCCAGATCTTAACCCCTGAGACCGCGGTGGTACAGATGTGACAGATGGCAGCTTGTATAACTGGTACAGAAGCAGATTTCAACAAAAAGTGTAGTTAATCTACTGCTGCCCCAGGTACATGCTGTACAAGTTTTCTAACTTCAACAGCAGACACTCTGCTTTTTGCTTAATTATTTTTAATTAAAAACAAGCTTCAGGTTCATCAGTAGAGCATGGTGGCCCGTTTTCACCAGGACTGTCTAAAGATGGCTCAGGTCTATTGTATATTGTCACAACACCTGGTTTAAAGTCTTTTAAGTCAAAGTGAACTTTATTGTCAATGCACCACGTAAACAGAATTCACACAGCGGATCGAAATTGCATTCTTCATACTCCAGAAGTGCAAAATAAGTGTTTTGTGTTTTCTATTCGTGTGGGAAAAGAAAGTACCATAAACTTTGGTCTGAAAACTACAGCCTAGAAACAGGCAACTACAAGTCTGACCATTGTTAAGATGCTTCCCAATATGAAAATAATCTTTCGCTGAAGAATGCTCAGCACAATCACACAACTGTCAACTGAATATCACTAATTGTATTGATGTCTGTTATTGTAATGTATGGGCATGGTATACATGATTATTTAGGCTATTCCATGTCCTAAAAGCACATGGGCAATTCGTATAAAAACATATTTCTCTCATATGCATCTATTACAGTATGAATCCTAGTACTGACTACAAAAACATAAATCATGAAACAGTTGTGTTTCATTTTATGTGAAATGACAATATTTTTCCTAAATTTAAAATATAATTATTGTTATTTAGAATGTATACAGTATTTAAAGGAAATTACATGAAGGCACATCAAAATATCATGCGGTATTTGCAGAGCTTTAATAACTTAAATAAAACAAAATGAAAATAATTAGTAAAAAAAAAATTGTGTTAATGCTTTGGCTAAATAACATTAAGAAATCAGTATTTGGTGGAATAACCCCAATTTGCACTTACAGATTTCATGCGTTTTGGCTCTTCACCAGTTTTTCACATTGCTGTTGGGTAACTTTATACCACTCCTTTTGCAAAAAAGCAAACAGCTCAGCTTTGCTTGATGGTTTATGACCGTCCATCTTCCTCTTGATGACATTCCAGATGTTTTTTGGAGTAAATTGCAGTGCTCTATTTTTTTCCAGAGCTATATATGAAAACTTGTATAAGACTTTAAATAAGACTTCAAATATTTTATACATTAAATATATAAGATAATACATTCAGTATTATTGTATATATAATATGTATATTATGT
>QMIH01001328.1:55000-160559 GCA_003987875.1 Clarias batrachus | reverse complement strand
TGTTCAATGTGCCTGTGCTCACACACACACACGCACACGCACACGCACACACACACACACACACACACACACACACACACACACTCACACACACACACACACACACACACACACACACACACAGTGTTTATCGGGGAGACAGCCCAAGCAGGTCAAAAAGAAACCGAGACAAAGAAGGAGAAAGTATTTATTCATGGGACATCATGAGGGTGAGCAAAAACTTTTAAACTTTTGTTTATTTGATCTCACATTTTTTTTCTGAAGACATCTTCCCTCATTTCTTTTTCTTTCATAGTGTTAGACTGCAGTGAAATACAGTTAGCTGGAATATATAATAAGAATACAAAACTGAAGAATTAATATTCAGTCCATGATGCATTTTGCAAAAGTCATTTTTAGAAGACGTTTTAGAAAAAGTTTTTGCTCTTTCATGTCACAGTGTGCTTCAATCGATGTTCAGTCTTACTTTTTCTGACAAATATCTTGTTAGTGAATCAAATGCACTATACTTGTCTAATTAATTGTTCAAAATGTTTAAAAATGTATTAGGTTATTATTTCTTTATATATACAATTTGTCTTTTTATTTGATTTGGAGAAGAATATTTTCTTACTTTAACTTCTTATACAGTGTAATAAGCATTTACTGCATCAACATACAGGAGATCCTGAGGAGATCCTGGGTTTCCCAAAATGTCGTGTGCCCAAAGAAAAGAAAATATAGCTGACTATATTCTGACTGAATTATTATTACTTTTTTTTAAAGGAAAGAAAATATATATATATATAACAAAATGTCTCTGTTTTGATTTGCCATGTTATACAGTTTTAATTTACTTGTAGTTTAATTATTACATAACCTCTTATACGCACCTATCACCAGCGAACTTTGTGCAGAGATGCAGGTCCATTCATTTGGGAAGCACTGCCATTTAGTCTATTCATTAAGAATATTGTGGCTATCATCTAGTAGACTTAGATATTATTATTATAGTTGTCAGTCAAGTACAGGTTTCATGTAGCTGTACTTTTTCTGCATTGCGTTGTGTAACCTAACAACAAAGGTGAAGATGTCATTTGTGAGAGAGAGAGAGAGAGAGAGAGAGCCTAAGTACTCATTTAAATAGGGATTTCTACTTTTACATTAGTAATTATTAATATTACCTTGTAATATTTATCTATTTTTATTGAAGTTCAGGATTTGTGTACTTTGCCCACCACTGTTCATGACCAGAGTCTGATCCAATCTATTGAGTAATTTTTCTTTCCCTTTTTGTTAAAATAACATTTGTTTCTAAATGTCCCGATATTTGTGTTCTCTCATAAAGCTTGTAAGCCTCAAAGTGTTTTTACGAAAATATTCATAAAAACAAATACATTTTTATTATAATATGTCATGTGTGTTCCTCATTCTCTTAAATGAGGAAACTTGGATATCAGCTCATCAGCTATTATAGACTATAACACTACAGATTTACTGTCCTTTGAAAATATTTCGACATACAGCAATTAAATGTCAAAATAGTTGAACTACCTGAACCCTTGCACGAGGAAGGTGGCGAAGCGCCATGTGTTTAACATCCAGCAGCTTCGTGATATCATTATGGAAGAGTGGAAGATGATCTCATGATTCTCATTTTTATTTTGTCATATTCTTGCATCGTATTTTTTCTTATTAAATAATTAAAATCTCTCTCTCTCTGTCTCTCTCTCTCTCTCTCTCTCTTTGTCTCTGTTCAGGTCTGTGTGTTCAGGCTACACACCCATCAGTGGTGTTTCCTACTCTGTAATGTTCTGCTCTTCCATGCACTGTTGTTTGGTGGTGACATTGTGGAAGAGTTCCTGCTCCAGTCTTCTCCAGCTGCTTATACTGACCGCGCTGTACTTGAGCTCCGTGAGCGTGCACGCAAACTGGATCTGAGCAACACCATAACCAACTCCTCGCAGATTTACCCTATTAACTGCAAGCCCTGTCTTTATCAGCAAGACCTCCTTTTCCTCACTATTGTTTTTAGCAGCCCAAATAATACCAGTCACAGAGACGCAATCAGAAGTTCATGGGCCAACCAGACACTGGTGCAAGATGTGGCAGTACGGACAGTGTTCTTTCTAAACCCATCCACCTTGGAGACAGAGCATCGGGTGGTTTGGGACGAGTCTGCTCGACATCGTGACATAGTACAGTGTGAAGGGCCTTTGTCACAAGATCACTGGGGTCAGGTCAAACTAGCTCTGCGTTGGGTTCTGCTTTTCTGTCCTCGTGCCCGATTTGTGGTTTTGACAGAGGATAGAGTTTTTTTAAATGTTCCAGCACTCGGCACCTACTTGCTTACACTCCGTTCCCACCCTGAAGATCTATACCTGGGCAGGGTCATTCATCATGCCTCACCTGAACGGAATTATATCAAGCCTCACTATGTTTCCATCCACCTCTATCCAGACCGGTCTTTCCCTGATTACTGCTCTGGCCCTGCCTTCCTGATGTCGCAAGATGTAGTGCGTAAAGTTTATGTTGCCTCTAAGGATGTAGCCTTAGCCCTGCCAGCAGATGTCTTGATCGGTCTGTGTGCAAGAGCAGCAGGCATTGTGGCTACCCATAGCGCACGCTTTTCTGGAGAACGGCACGTGCACTACAACCCCTGCTGCTACAACTTCCTGTTCAGCTCAGCCTTAGTGGATGCCGAGCTGATGGGCATGGCCTGGAGAGATCTGGGCAAAGGAAGAGGAAGGCACTGCAGCATGTTACAAACATATTATAGCTTGGTAGTATGCAAAACGGTGACTTATCTAAACAGTGTCACCTTTTTCAGTGGAAACAACACTAAAGTCTAAATATGTCCATGTAAATGTTCATGTTTAATATAGCCTTTAGAGTAGGGGTCATCAGGCATGGTCCTCGAGGGGGTTTCTCAACTCCGAGAACAAATGATATAACGAGTGAGCTAATTAATAGCATTTTCTGAATAGAAAATTACATTATAAAAGAACTGAAAAAGCATTAGAAAAACAAGAAAATGTAGCAAGAAAAGTACTCAAGATTAGAATTGTGATCATAGATTTAAAAAAATCTTAAAAAAAAAAAAAACTCAAATAGTTTGCAAAATAAAAAAATGCAAAATTGTGCTATTTTAAAGATTGTGATAATATGCACCCGTGCATGCAATTTAATTGCACAATCATAAGCATGTTTTTTAAAATGTACAATGCCATCTGTTGATTTTTGAGATGAACTAATGATTTTTGAAGGCATATTTTTAAAAATATAATGGCATTACTCATCTTACGCCCCCACAAATTCTTTTTTCGCAAATATCTTGTATCAATGTACAGACAAGCCAACTTTACAGTTTTATTATATGTATAAATAATATGATATGCACTTATCATACTGTCATAACATTTAAATGCAACTATTAAAAATGACCCCTTCATAAGTAATGTTGCTTTGACTGGCCGACAAGTGTTTAGAGCTAAACTCAAATTTAAAAAATGTAAATAAACATAAACACAGCAGAGACATCCTGAAAATGGGTACAGGTTGAATAGACACAATAATACTGTGTAGTGGTAGTAGTGGTAGTAGTAGTAGTGTGTGTGTGTGTGTGTGTGTGTGTGTGTGTGTGTGTGTGTGTATATATATATATATATACACAATTGATATTTTTGTTTATATAGATACACTATATGAGCAAACATTTGTGGACATCTAATCAACACTGATGCTGATTCATTCTTCCCACTGATCTGTAATTTTGTAAAAAGACCTTCCACATGATTTTGGAACATGGCTCTGGGTGATTTGTCCATCCATCCACAAGGCTGTCTGTGAAGTCAGGTATTGATTTTGCGTGAGAAGGTTTGTGGAGCAGTCCCAAAGATGTTAAGTGAGGTTAAGGTCAGGGATGTGTGCTGCCCACTTACTTTCTTGCACTCTGACCTTGATAAGCCATGACTTTACAGACCTCGATGTGTGCCCAGGGGCACGGTCATGCTGGAACATACTGGCCTCTTAGTAACGGTGAAAATAGAAATTGCAATGCTACAGCGTACAAAACCTCCTGTACAATTGTGGCAAATGTTTAGGAGACACCCATACAGTATATGCGTATGATTATCAGGCGTCCACACACTCTTGGCCATATACTGTATTCTCATTTTCAAGTTTTTACTTTTCTTTGTGCAGGATTTTTAGATCACATTGTATTAGGGGCTATATAAAGATGTATATTAAAGATCTTATTTAATGGGAGGTCTGTTTTACCTGTATACTTTCTTCTAGTAATTTGCATGGCTTGTAGTAGTTCTCCAAGTGGTGCAACCTTGAAGTGTTGCAGTGTTTGCAATAAATGCCACCATTTACATACATACACCATTGTATATGCCATAGCTTCTCAAGTATTTCAAAGCTGATGATAGCCTCCTCTCATCCTTTCTGCATGTGAGCGTATATTTTATATATTCCAGTTGTTTTTCTTGTGAAATTCTATGCCACTTCCTAGCATTAAGTTGGTTTTAACAGGTAATCAGCATCCACTAGGATGGATAGACTGACATGTGATCTCAATAATGAACCAAGACCTGTTAATCCACACTTCTGGAATTTACAGTAAGCTCTTACTGCGAGTTACTCTGGGTATTAAACAACTGTTGCCATTGAGCCTACTAGCAGACATGTGTCTACATACTACTAGACTTTACCATTATGTAATATAGTCTTTGTTCTTTCACAAACCAGGCTGCGTAATTAAGCCATGCTTTGCACTTACTTTAATGCAGCAGTTCTCTCAAATCCCTTAGAAGCTATAGATAGATGGATATCATCAAGTGCTCCATGTCTTGGCATGCATCATTTTTATGCCTCACTTGACCATTCCCTATGTCCTCCATCATGTGCAATGATGCCAATGTCAATACAGTTTGCTTGGCTGGCAGGTTTAGATCCAGTTTCAGTGTCACAAATATCAGCACTGGCAACATGTCAAACCATTATATTTTATAGCTTCACTGGAAACTGATGAGAGAAACTTCATTAGAACTCCCTTTGTAAAGTTCATATTGGTGCTCATGCTGTGGTAGTGTCTGAGTTCAGTACTTAAACATTAACAAATAGAGAGTGTTGTTTCCAGGTTATACTGCATACAAAACATTTTTGAGCTGACTGACACCTACAGTATTTGAAGGGTTTTTCAACATCTAGCAGCTCAGGCTTGCTGGGATTTAATTTTAGCAAAAAAAAAATTGCTATTCATGGTGAATATGCTATAATTCCTACAAAAGCATCAATGTCGGAGGAGGGAAAGAAGAGGACACAGGGTCTCCAGCATAGCAGTGATATGAAAACTAGGAATGGACCAATGGTGAAATTCCAGGCCAGTTCCAACACTGATCCTTAAAAATTGTCCGATAGCCAATTGATAGCCAAGGCCTTGTTCATACATACATGAGTACTTTTTAAAAATGTGTGTGTTCAACAACATACTTTGTACAACAACATATTTTAAACGTTTACATGAATTTTACTGTGTAGTCAAGCGGACATGGACTCCACAAGCTTGTGCAAAACCTTTTGATCCATTTCAGATTAAACGCATCATATTGTCATCTGAACACAAGCTTTAATAGAAGAGATTAGGCATGAGGAACAGCCAAGCTTCTGTAACCAAAAAGTTAACATGATCATACATTTGCTTAAATTTAAATAGGAACCTGGAAATAATGCAGAATTTTTAATATTAATGATAACAAATGTTAGCTTTGTTTTAAATAATGTAAAACAAAAACAGAATTTCAATGTGGTTTCACTTTTTGTCCCCATTATATAAAATTCTTAATTCAGACTTTTGAGAATTTTTTAAGTTTTATTATAAAAAGAGCACATACAAAAAGGATAATGTACAAGCTTTTAAAGGAAAAAACAAAAAAACAAAACAACCAACAAACAAAACATTTTGGGTTTAGCGATGCAACTTTTTAAAATCATTATTAGTAGTAGTAATAAATAAGGTACAAAAATTCCACCAAAAGATAAATTCACGCAGAGCTTTTTACTTGACCAGACATCTAACAGCAGTCTCTTCAGCAGGAGGCGCTATTGCTTTAATATGAATGATAAATATTCTAATTCTATTTTTTTTCTGCTAAAAAAATCCTCTAGTAAAAACAATAATAAACAAACAAACAAAAAACACCCACAGCTGGACAGCATGTGGCACCCCTGTCACTGGCACCTTCTTGATTTTTTTTCTTATTCAATGCAAGCAGCAGCAAACAAAAAATAAATCAAAAAACAATAATAATAATCTTCTGGAATATTAGTAGTAGAATATCTGTGCTTTTTATTTTAATTGTACATTTCTACTTCTGTTGTGTAATATATTCAAACCTGAGTAAAACATGCAGTTTTAAAAATCATTTGTGCTTTTAATGTTAATCCTGACCCTGCACTATAGAATGCTGATGTCCTCTGGCAGACAGTGAGAGAGAGAGAGAGAGAGGTTGTCAAAATGCCTTTGAGAAAGAAGAGTACATGAAGCATTGACAGGTGAAGATAGTGCAAGAATGTGAGGCAGAAAGTGTAAGAGTAGTTAGAAGGGAAAAAGAAAGTGAGCACATGCAACTCTAAGAAGAAAGCATTACCATAAGAACATAATATGATCTTGATAAAGGAGAGAAAATTGGAAGTAAAATATAATGGAGGTTGCCAGAGTGGTAGGAAATATGCCAGTGAGAGGGTGGCCCCGAGGAAACTAAGAGTGCAAACAGGACAGCGAATCAAAACCCAGAGCACTCGCACTCCGCCACCGTATATGGTCAATCAGCAAGCGGAATGTCAGTGAGGTCACAGCACCAAGGAAGAAACACGCACAAAAACACGACCACCCGCATGCGAAAAGCATTCCTGAAAAACCAACTCAAACATGAGGTAAGAGTCTGACTCCATTTTTGTGTTTTCTCTAAATAAATAAAATATGGTTCAAATCACAAAAAAATGACGAAGAAAAAAAACTATACAAAATTAAATATGTACCCACAATATCTACAGTTAGTAATAAATTATGATTGTTAAATACTTAAGGCATTTCAACGGACAAAACCCTGTGTAAACTATCAACACGAGCCAACATCCACCAATCAGCACATAAGAAGCGAGGCCAGACAGGAAGGGATCGAGTTCAAATGAGAACCTCCTTGGCAGCAAACAAATTATAGTGTTGGGAAGCACGTTTGTTTAAAAAAAAGAAAGAAAAAAAAAAAAGAAAAGGTTTAATGTAGCCATTTAGGATGGTCCGGACACTGTAATATGGCATGAATAATAATACTGTCGTAAAGATCTATGGATATTGAGGGCATCCAAGGGACAGTGGGCACAAGGTGGCAATACACCCTGCATGGGATACCAGCCCATCGCTGGCCACCATGCACATGCGTAGTCACAATCATTTGCACCTTGGGCCAATTGAGCATAGCCAATTCATCTACAAGAATGTTTTGGCAATGGAGAAAAAAGAAGATATAAAACCCCATACAAAAAAATCCAAGTAGTGTTATTTGACCACTCTAGCCAAAAGTAATCATATAAATGAAATATGACAGCTTTAACAAATGCAAATACTAAAAGTAAAAAAAGAAAAAAGAAAGGCAGTCAACAACTCTCGATCCTCGTTCCGTCTCCTTGCTCGCAGCATTGGTGGATGCTCCTCCATCACAGCACATTCTAAAACAGTTGTTCTAGCAATACAGCATAGCAACCAACATAGCAACCAGCATAGCGACCAGCATAGCGACCACGAGGGGAGACCCGTCAGACACAAAAAAGAAACACACACCATTTAATGTACAAGCATTGCTGCCCCTCCCCTTCCCCCCCTTCAAAACACTGCATGTTTAAATACCAATAATAAATAGTTTAACCATGGCAATAAAGCACCAGAGAGAGGCTGGACGCTTTAGCTACGCTCACATGTGCTTCTTCAGTAGGCATTTTGGGTCAAAGATCATGGCAGGGTTTTACACACACACACACACACACACACCCGCGCGCACACACACACCCGCGCGCACACACACCCACACACGCTACATCAGTCTGCTAGTATTACAGATCATCACAGCTTAAAGGGGCTAATTTACACTCATGCCAAATTTCTCTCTTGCTCACACACACAGACACACACTTACAGAACAGCCCAAACACAGGCATGCAGCTACTACACTGGAGAGCCCCGCCCCTATCTACACACCCACCAATCACAATCTCCCCTTGCCTCCTAACTTCCCAGATTGGAGATGTTTGTGTGCCCCCTCACCTACATTAATTCTGAGAGATGCTTCTGTTATGTTTCTTTTTTTTTTTTTTGCTTTCCTTTCTTTGATTTTTTTTTTGTGTGTAATTTTGGCTTTTTGTTAGTACACAGCTTACTAAATTCTATGATCATCCACATTAAAGCAGACATACAAGGTATGCAGTCTCACACATACACACTACTGAAATAACTCCAGTGTGAAAGAAATGCGCACACACCTGCTCTCAAGCAGCAGTTAAGCATATGTGTGTGTTGTCTGCAAGCTCGGAGTCTTGCAGACCCTGACGAGAGCTTGTATAAAGTCTTTCATTAGGTACATGGCTTTAGAATTACACAACACACACACACACATATGCTACTAATACACACAGAGAGAGACCAGAGTTCTCTTAATATCATCCTTACGTTAATCTTCAAAACCTGTGTGTGTATAAGAGAACAGTAATAGAGTCTCATTGTCTCAGTAAAGTGTATGTATGTACGTATGTATGACTTAATGTGTGTGTGTGTGTGTTTGACTGTTGTACATGTAAAGTACATTATAATGCTTAACTGACCCTGTGTATATAGACAGAGAATGTAGTGTAGGCCACTATGTACACGAGAGAGCAAGTCTGTCTGTGTGTAATTTTTGCCTGTGTGTACATGCGAGTGTGCGTGTATGTGTGTGTTGGTATTTAGGCTTTTGATGGAATGAGTACAGATGGGTTTTGTGTCTATGTGAAGGTGTCTTTAAACCGTTGCCATTAGGTGTGTGTTCCTGCGGTCATTTCTGAGCTGTTTTTGTGTCTATGTGCTTCAATTCATAAATGTGAACTGAGTCAGTGTCTGTGTGTGTTTCAGCTTTCAGGTGTGAGCTGTGTTTGGATGTCCACTCTGCATATGGGACACTTCCTGCTGGTGGCCAACCACTGATCCACACACACCTGATGAAAGAGGTGCATGCAGGGTAATCGCCTAGAGAGAGAGAGAGAGAGAGAGAATGTTGATTAAGACAAAATGTTTTTACATGGAAGGCTCCAAGTCAGCAATGCAGTTAATTTCTAGCATAACCTTCAAATTAAATATTTTGAAAACAGTCAAATGCATTTAGTGTTCCTGTTTATAAGATTACAGTAAACCAAGTATATGATTAATAAATGTATTTATTTAAGGACGGGAATCACCAGTCACCTCCCGATAAGATATAATCACTTATAACAGTTGATAAGTGATAAATGCTATAACAAGAGCAGCATTTAAACAAAAGACCAAAGACAACAGAGTTCAACATTTAACCAAACTCCTCCACCATAATTATGATTTCCGCATAGGATGAAAATGTGTAAATTACGGTGGCCGAGAAGTGCAAAACAACTTAACAAAATGAAAACAATATAACAAATTAAAAACCACAATAACAAAACCCAAAAGAAAATAAAACATTCAAAAACAAAATAACAAAACCCAAATCAAAATAACAAAACCMAAAACTAATTTGTTATTTTGTTTTGCGTTTTGTTAATTTGTTTTCGGTTTTGCTATTTTGATTTTGAATGGATCATTTTGTTTTCGGTTTTTGTTAATTTGGTTTGCACCTCTTGGCTGTTCAGGAACGAACCGGAAAAGGTAGGTATAGTTTGCGAATGAAATTCTTACCGCTGATTGGACGAGACATCTGTCACTTAAGATATACAGGAAGTACTGTAGCGGCGGTAGATTCGTGTGTGTGTGAATGTGCAATCGTGTACTGTCCTTATTGTTGTTTCAAATATGACCTTCTGCCAAATTTTTGCAGTTCTTGTGGAATTTTTTTTTTCTTTTAAAAGAGACACAGCAGTTCGCAAATTAATCTTTATACCGTGATATGTCATCAGCATATCCAAAATCACGGCATACGAATGTCCGGCCTTAAAGTAACGTTGGATAAATTCAATTTTCTTGCTTTCTAATGAATATTTTAATTATTTTCTTAGTTTTGCACACCGAATTTTTTTTTTAATGAAGCAGAACACACAAGAAACAAAGTTAGAGACACAATTTCCTACTTCCTGTTTATCTTGAGTGACAGGTGTCTCGTCCAATCAGCGGTAAGAATTTATTTCGCAAACTATACCTACCTTTCCCGGTTCGTATCTGACTGGCCGAGAAGTGCAATACAAATTAACAAAACCCAAAACAAAATAACAAAACCCAGAACAAAATAAATCCGAAAACAAAATAGCAATTAGTTTCGGGTTTTGTTATTTTGTTTTCGGATTTGTTTATTTGGTTTTGAATTTGTTATTTTGTTTTCGGATTTGTTAATTTGGTTTTTAATTTGTTATTTTGTCTTTGAATGTTATTTTGTTTTCGGTTTTGTTAAGTTGTTTTGCACTTCACGGCCACCGTAGTAAATAGTTTACCTGTAGGATTACAAAGAAACGGTAACGTTTTACTTCATCTAACGCCTCCAAATTCTCAAAACTCTCGCGCGGGTTGAGCGTCTGTGCGCGCGTGAGCGGGTTGAGCGGCTGTGAGCACGTGAGCGGACGTGAGCAGTGTTTTGAGACTGGTGTAAGCGTGTGTAATGAGTATATTTGAGACTAATTCGCTTACAACGTTTGGAGAAAAAGACAGATCGGAGGCTTTTTATACTTTTTTATAACGTAACAGAAATGCGTTTATGTAGTGCCACTCGGAAGCTTTTACGCTCGGCACACAATCGTTTATATCTGGGGTTGATCGGTCGATCACCAGTCACAATTCTGGACCCGGGCCGATCAACTGGTTAATCTCTATTACAAACGTAAAATATTTTTAAAAATTGTTTTTATAATGGATGTGGCTATACTGATTCGCCACACAAAAGAATCGTGATTCATAACGGAATCAATTAGACCCCCCCCCCCCATCTGTATTATTTCTAATCATTTTGAACCATTTAACTGTCTAATTGAAATATTCAATCTGTTTGTCTGTATTCAAATATTTCACTTGTTTATTATTGTTTATAAAAGTTAATTGTTGTGTAAATTCTGCCCACAACAGTAATTTATTAACTCAGAGGGACGTTCAGGGCAAACAAGAACTTTTGATTGTGCTTAATAACACAACACAGTTATGACTCACTATCTGCAAGGAAGCACCTCTGAAAATGTTGCCATTTTAAACAATGCTATATACTTAATAATTGCGTATAGGTCATCCCAAATGTCTGTTCGGATTTAACCTTGGATCCCAAAAATTAACATAGAGCCTCATGCTGCACCCTCATGCTTTTCGACTGCATCACAGCCCTGTAGTGATGGGAAGTTTGAATTATTTTAGTGACTGACTCCCTTATTTGACTCTCGTTCCTCAAAATAAACGAAGCCTTTTTTGAGTCATTTTGTTCATTTCATCCTTTTGATCAGAAATAAAATAAAATGTTACATTTTCAATAAACAGACCCCCAAGCACATCTACATATACAGAATTTGGCTATAGTTCCAGTGAGAAAAATATTACAATGAGGCCAAGGACATTTTATAAACAGAATGAGCAGCTCACCATCATATTTTCTAGTCCGAGGCGTTCGTTCTTTTGAATCTATTGCACTTCATAGCATCTGTGGGAGTCACGTGACAAAAGAACAAACAACTCGGGACATGGAAGATTCGTTGAGAGCCGTTCTTCTGAGTCACGTTAAAGATTCGTTCTAAAAGAACGAATCGTTCATGAATGCCCCATCACTACAGCCCTGCTGATAACCAGAACAGCAGCACTCCTTCGTGGGAGATATTGCTGAAGTATGGGTATTCAAAGGCAAACAGTATCCACCTTTAAAATGTATATCTTTTAAACTGCGTAAAAACACTCCACACCTTCATTCGTTCATTTAAAATTTAGTTCATAAAGTTAGTCTTTATTTAAACTTTCTTTGACTTAAGCAGAAGCTGTTTTGATTGAAGCCTAGCTCTTTATGGACTGAAAGTATTCCTACTGTGCTGAAAAGTCACGGTCATTAAAATGGAACAGGTTACATCTGGTGTGTTTTGTGCTGATTAATGTAAGACCAATTAGCGTGGCTGTGTGCAGCTTCATCTGGCATTGATGTGAATTTGATTGGATTTCTTAAAAAAACAAGAAATTTTGTAGTAAAATAACAAATTTAGCAGCAAGCATGATTGTGCTAACTATAGTATGCGAGTTAAACAATTTACTGTCCCATGAGTGTACTTCATACCTGACATCCTCGCCATCCTCCAGCATGGAGAGACAGATGGTGCATTTCTCATCTACGTCAGACTCCTCATCATCATCACACAGCTTCATCTCCAAAGGCTTTCGCTGCAAACAGAATAGTATAGATACGAGATGACCAACGATAAGGGAATAGTTCATGTATTTGGTCATTTCTTTGTAAAATGTGTGTATGTGTGTACCTTTTTGTACTTGTGAGGGAAGGTAAACCTCTCAATGGTGGTCTGGATGGCACCTCTGCTCACGCTGCCCAACCGATCCTCCAGCTGAAGCAACTCCTAACACATGCATTTATTAGTGAATTATGCACCTTCATGTGTAGATATTTGAATTTAACTGTGAAATGTGTCAAATAAGGTTCATGTGCATGTGCGTTACCTCATAACTCTCTCGTACAGCAGAAGCATGTCGGCTGGGACTTAAACTCTGCAGAGCCAGGAGATGCAGCTGGGGATATGGATAATTCCTAACCTCATGGACAACCTGCACAAACAGGTCATGTTCAACCAAAAGAGAAATATTGCCATGAAATTCATGTTCATGAAGGGTGTATGTACCTTACATAAAAGCAATGTATTTGGTTACGCTACCTCCATCTGAGGATATGTTCTCATATATCTGTATACAAATAGAGTAACACTTATGCGTCCTTTTACACCCATTTGCGTTTCTCATATACACACACTTAGTGCTCACCACTTGCGTAGAGGAAGTATTCCGGGGAAAGTGGTGCATTCTGGGAGAGGCTAAGTAGTGCTGGTAGGGCTGTGGAATCTGCTGCAGTGAGTACTGATGGGACAAACCTGCATCCACGCTCAAATCCCTGACAGGAAGACAAAAATTAGATGGAGTAACTGTGGACCCGAGCTCCCCAGTCATGAGTGCTTGTAATTATATACACAAATTTGTCTAAAACTCACCAGTCTGTGCCCTCTGCCAGATATCTGGGCTGTTGTGTGATTGGCTGAGGAATGTGCATGGGTGGAGAATAATCATATCCTGGGCGTAACCGGTGTGTGTTGAGAGGAACACGTTCTTGTGTGCGTCTGTCAAAATTATATAATTACGTTATTTTATTTTTTTTTTACACACACACACATACAGTAAAATAAGGGATTGCCATGATGGTGTGTGTACCTGCGCTGCAGTAGCTGCTGCTGTATGAGGTATTGCTGCTGTAAGGCCTGAGGTAGGAAAGTGGGTGGGACCTCCTGGTACTGTGGAGCCGCAAGGCCAGTTGGCGGGAACTCGGTAGGAAGGGGTGTGGCCAGATGGAAATGTCGGCAGGATGTAGCATGGCTGTGTTGATGCCTGCTGAAATGAGTACCTGTACATAAAAAATAAAAATAAAAACAATCAGAGATGAATAAATGAGAAAGGAGAGCACAGACATTTTCAGAAATGGTGTGCCTCAAGGGGTTTCAGATCATCTCAGGTTCTCGATCTATCCATCTACCACTAAGACTTAAATACTCAGGCCATACTTTAATCCTTCCATCATAAAAATATTTATCATCCACAGTTCAAAGCATAAGAAAAGTAAAGATGTGACTTGGTCATGTTTGAACAGATCTGACACAGATACAGTAAACAGATACAGATCAATACCAATTTGGTATTATTTGGGTATTATTGTAAATGTTTTACAATTCTAAATAACCTTAGCTCTGTTGCCTGCTAATATGGGAATAGTTAAGAGTTTGCTACATGTAGGATTATATAAGAATGGCTACATTTTACCACCTCAAATAAATTTACCGTACTGGCATATATTTCTTGTTTTATAATTATTTTTTTTTTAAATATTGCCACACCAAAAAAATCATCCTTAATTAGGAATGACTAGGACAGGTGCTTAAAACAAGCAATTTAATCCTTACTGGTTCCAAATGAACGTGCAATTTTAACATCCAAATAAACAGATTTGTGTGATTGGCTGCGGAATGTGCATGGGTGGAGAACAATCATATCTTGGGCATAACCGGTGTGTGTTGAGAGAAACACTTTTTTGTGTGCGTTCCCTTAAACCCTTCCTATATGTTTAATTTGGTTTGTACATGCCTCATGGTGATGTGATGCACCTTAATGCTGTAACTATAACACATGCATCTACTGCCTGCTGGATTACACACAATGAATGCGACTTTAGTGGATTAATTGGTGCTCATGGGTGGCTGAATTATTATTATTATTATTATTATTATTATTTACAATTAGGAACAAGAAGTTGGAGGAAATACATAAAAAAATCAAACCGAAGTCCAGCGCATGCTGTTATATCATGTAACAATTACACTACACACATAATTCTACCATGCTCTTATCAAGACATAATAAAGGCGCTATAATATATTTTTTTCAAGGTTGCTTATCCTATATCAAATGGTCCACTACTACCAATAGGATATGGACATTATAAGGCTACATAGTCTGCTCTCTATTAATAGAATTAATCTATGTATTTGTTTCATTTGGTCTGTATAAATGCATTGACTAAACAAATTAAGTGTCTGGCCACATGACAATGGGCAGCAAATTTGAGTTTCATTTGTCTAGTAGTCCATCTAATGAATTAACCATTTATTCATCACTGCTAACAGTAGCTTCTTTAACAGTAGCTGTAAGTATGAGTCAGACAGCAAGAAACAGGTGAAGGAAGAATGAGACAGAGTGAGAGGAAAAAGGGGAGGTGGGGGGGGTCAACAAAGCACATGGTTTTACAGCTGTTGCTTAAAGTTGCTGTAAGCTTTGCATATGACTCGTACATTTCTCTGTGAAATACTAGGCTACACTGAATTTAAAATTAGAAGTTGCCACTAACAACTAATTGGTATGTATAAAATTGATGTGTAAAAGTCATGTTTGCCTTTGATTAAACAGAGTTCATGACTTCATTTTCAATTTCAGTGATATTATAGGATCATACTAGTGCACTGTAACTTTCTTAATTGCTTTTATTTCATGAACAATAGTAACCGCATGAAGGCAATTTTTCAATAATTATTATAGTTGCATAATCAGGATTATGGTGGCTTAAATCCAGTTTTATGTTAAATGCACTACGTGAAGTGTCATTGTAGACCACAGAACTCTTGACTAAGTCAATTTTGCAGTTAACACAGAAATTAAGGCTACGGTGCATCTTGAAAAATTTGAATATTGTGAAAAAAGTTAAATTTAATCATAACTAAATTTAAGCGAAACAAGATTCTAGATGAATTACATACGAGATAAATGAATTGAACATTAAAGAACTTTTATCATCATGTGAGATTTGTGGCCTGGACTCGGTGGCTAATCCATGTAAGAAAATGAGGGCTCAAGGTCCCTGAACTACACGTTCATAATTTGAGCCAGATGAATCCTGGCATCATCTTCAAACATGCCTGTGCTATCAGAAAAGAAAACAAAGTACTATATTTCAAGTAGTCAGCGAATCTCATTTTGGGTACATAATGCATCTGAACCTAGACCTGATCAACAGAAACAACCCCAGATCATAACACTGCCACCAACAGGCTTGTACATTAGGCACTAGGCATGATCGGTGCCTACTGTCTCTTTTATTACTTCGATGCACCCTTCACTCTGGAACAGGATAAAAGCGGTCCTTAGCAAATTGAAGCCTTTTTTTTTACCCAAATATCCTCAGTGATAAATGGTTTTCTTCAGGCTACACAGCTGTTTAGTCCCGACCCCCCCGAGCTCACTTCGCATCATGTCTGTGGTGCTCTAACTTTGTTATATAGTTTGTTTACAATTTTATTTCACCAAATGTTTAAGTGATCTCAGATAATGATCATTTAATAAAAATAAATAAATAAATAAAAATTCAGACCACAATCCTATCCTTCCAGGTTGTAATAATGCAAGGCACAGTTCTTATACCAATTTTAGTAGTTTCAGCAATCTCCATATTAGTTGTGTTTGATGCAGGCCAATAACTTGATCATTCTGAAACAGAGTAATATTTTTGCCATGACCACAGGATATGTCTTGACATTGTTATTGTCTCGACATGGTTAAATTAAATGAGAACCTTTTGAGTAAATTACTATTTATACAGCATCAATATAGTTTATCTTTCAGTCTAGTTCAGTACATTCATGGCGAACATTGGTGACATGACAGTTGTTCCAAGACACGATCATCAACTACCTCCACAAGGTGGGCAGGCCACATAAAGTCATCGCCAAAACGGCTGACTGTTCATAGGGTACTATACTGAAGCATGTTTGAAGAACGTTGACTGGAAGGGAAGTGTATGGTAAAGATGCACAAGCAACAGGGATGGCCTTTAAAATTTTGTCAACCAAAGTTGATTCAAGAGCTTCGGAGTGCTTCACAAGTAATGGAGTGAAGCGGTCATATGCTGAAGCTGAAGTAATGAATCAGTGCATTATGAACCTTCCTGAGCTAGAGACACCAGAAGCCTCCTACCTGGGCTAAGGGTAAACAGAACTGGACAGTTAATCAGCAGTCCAAAGTACACTTTCCAGGTGAAAGTAAATTTAGCATTTTATTTGAAAATCAAGGTCCTGGAGTCTGGATGAAGAGCGCAGAGACACGGAAGTCAAGTATGAAGTTTACTCAGTCAGTGATCATTTGGGGTGCCGTGTCATCTGCTGGTGTCGGTCCACTGTGTTTTATCTGGTCCCAAGTCAGTCAACGCAGCTGTCCACAAGATGTTAAAGCCTTTAATGCTTCTGCCTGCTGACAAGTTTTATGGAGCTGATTGCTTCCTTTTTCACTAAGACTTAGCACCTGCCCACAGTGCGAACTGGCTTGTGCTTGACTGGTCAGCAAACTTACCTCATAGAGAACCTCTGTGCTGTAATCAAGAGGAAATAAGAGAAACACCCTGAGCTAAAGGCTGCTATCAAAGCAACCTTGTCTTCATCAACACCCCAGTAGTGCCACAGGCTTCTTGCCTCCATGGCATGCCACACTGTTGCAGTAAATTGTGCTATAGAAGCACTGGCCAAGTACTGAGTGCAAAAAGTACCATAATTTTTCAGGACTTTGTTTGTTTTTTAACTTAGGAAATGTTAAAATATTTTGAGATACTGGATTTTTTTGTTTAATGACCCGAGTCATGATAATCAAAATGAAAACTTGAAATATTTCATTTTAAATGCAATGAATCTGCAATGAGTGTTTCATATTTTAAATTAAATTATGAAATAAAACTTTTTTTCCACTCAAGATGAACTGTATATTAAATGTGCATGGGTTATAAGTATGTGCATTTAGGGCACATTTTGATGAGCACATTTTTGAAAACATCCACTACATTGCCTGGCCAGGAAGGGCACCATTTGGATTTGGAAATAAACTTGAAGTTAAAAGCCTTTGATTAGATAATTACAGTTGTATTAAATGTTTTCTTTGGCTTTTAACGCTAATGGATGCAGTAAGTAGCTTCTCATTTCTTAAACAACAACCATGTCAGATGATGTATTCAGTGTGCTTTAGAAGAGTCAGATTGTTGGCCTGCATCATGCAACAAGAACAAAATGTGCCGACATAACTGGAATTGAGATAAGAAGTGTCCATCACATTGTTAAAATGGGGAAGCCGGACAGTCAACTTATCGATAGAAATGTGGTCAAAAAAAAAAAAAAAACAAGCATGAAGAAACGGAGATCATTTAAACACTTGAAGTTGCATCATGAAATAAAACAGACAGTAGAAGTCACAGCTCTGTTGAATAGTGAAAGTAAAAGCATTCACATGTGTTCAATGTGACGAAAACGCACAGAATCGGGACTAAACTGCTGAGTGATCATAAGAAAACCACTTCGTAGTGAGACTAATCAGCCTGCTAGAAAGAACAAATATTGGACTTTGGAGAACTGGAAAAGGTCATGTGGTCTGAGTCCAGATTGACCTTATTCCATAGTGGTCAGTGACGGTGCATAAGGTTTTTGAAACAATGCCATGGCAAATGTATACCATAATTAAAGCTAAATGTGATCCAACAAAATGTTTTTGCCAGGCAGTGTAGCTTTAACTACTGTATATTCCTATATTCCCATATGTGCACAAGTATTAAAAGAAAAAAAAAAAAACAGAATTAATAGCTATGTAGAGTAGAGACTGAAATAACAACAACAACAAAAAACTTACCTGCTTGAACTCGCATGTTTAAAAGTTGAAATGCAATCATTTGCGGGTATATCTTTATTATACTGTACATTAGTGTGGTGCAAACTGAATTGAGAAGAATTTTGCATAATTATGGTAAGTATTACATAGTAAGTATTTTAAGTATTGCTTAAAATTAAATTATCACCATATAAAATATATATTTGATGTTTCACAGTATTTTACAAAAACCTGTACTTAAAATAATATTATTCTTAATATGCATATTTAAGAATACCTATGAAAATACACCTTCACCTATACATTTTTATATTTAATTTATTATTCTATTTTTTATAATTCAGTGATGACCTCAGTATTATATGGTTCTGTTTTTGTTAAAATTATCTACAGAAAATGAATTACGTTATTCTGCTCTGATGTTACTATTATGGAATTGATTAAAGTCTTTGTTGTAACATTTCAAAACCTAAAAGTCTGATCTCTGAACTTGCACATAAACCTTGTGTACAAGTATTTATCTGAATCCAGTTACATAAAGGGTGAACAGAAGATGAATGTAGAAAAACAGCCTTTAAATCACAGTATAGAAAAAACTGGAATGGAAGGTTTTAGATGAAGATGCTGTGCATCTGCTTCATAAGAGTACTAAAAATTATAGTAAATGTCCTGTACAAAACATTTACAAAACTACTCTACTGGACAAGCCAGTGGTTCATAAAGATTTTACCCTGAATCTTCATTGTAAATGAAAAAAAAAAAAAATTACAATGAAGATTCAGGGGTAAAAAAAAATCTTTATGAACCACTGCAGATTTTAAGAAATGAACTTGGATTTAGAGATAATGTAACATAATGCTTGTGTCAGACACACCCTGTCTTAAAATACAGTTTAACTTTTCATTTATTATTCTATAAACATTGTCATATTGTCTAGTAATTACTCTAGTAATTAGTGTATTTTTTAATTTTATTAATTTATCTGTCGAGCGAGTGATACATCAACATTGACTAATGGCCTCCTGTCGCTGACCACAAGCACAATGAAAAAGCCTTCTGGACAAAGTTTTAAACAAAGGGCCATTACAGTGCAAAAGTCTAAAGCACCCCCTCATTTATTCTAAATAAATTAAATTACATGATGGAGATTAAATAAAAGAAATGGGAACAAATGTTTTATTGTACCAGCCCCTCGTCTGTTCCACCCACTCAGCATTAGCATTCAAGCCTTAGGATAGATGGTTTTTCATGCTTAAAATAATGTTTGATTGGTCGATGTTTGGCTTAACAAAACCATTCCTCTGAAAGTGGCCAGATACAGCGAATGGACTGAAAAATGAGAGCAAAAAAAAGTTCTGTAAGGGAGCCTGAAGACTACATTAAAAATAGCAGGAAGTCTGGCTCTTCTTGAGGTGACTCAAGATGCTTGCACAGTACTATATGTTTGGAGGGGTGAAGGTAAGTTATTCAACCCCAAAAATATTGCAATGGCTGTTAAGCATGGTCATGCTTTGGGGCTGTTTTTCTGCCAGTAGAACTGGTGTATTACACAAAGTGGATGGAATAATGAAGCAGGAGGACTACTTGAAAATTCTTCAACATAATCTCAAATTGTACGTTAGAGGGTGGATGGAACCACCATCCACTTGAACAAAATGGAGTGCTCCAACAGCTCTAACACTATTGAATATTTTAGTCTTTGCTTTAAAGATGGGTCAGGAAGCCAGGAAATTGAAAGCACCACTGCCAAGAAGAGGTTAAATGAAACATCTAACAAGAATTCTGTCAGACGCCTGATGATGGCTGCTAAAATAATCTGCAAAAAGTAAAACCTGCTATGAGTCTTCAAGACAAATATTATGCTCTATGTATATTTTTTTTACTCTGAATGTATTATTGTGATCCTGTGTTAATTTTGAAAATCCCAAAATAAATTTTAACTTGTGCACCAAATTTGGACTTTCTTCTATTGTATGGTGGACAAAAACATTTATGTTTTTTGATAATGGTATGTAAACCTCTGTCTACAAAATGATGTGTCCTTTGTTCCTTTCTTAATGGGGATGTACTCTCAGGAGTGTGAAAACAAAGGGTTCTCTGGTACATCACCAGCATTAATGTAAAGTAAGGTGGTGAAATTGTAATAAGCTTTAAAATTGGCCTATTGTCTTTCACTCATTAAACTTTAGGAAATTTGTTTTACCCAAACCCTGATTGACATTTCCAGAACTTTGTTCTAGATTTCTTTTGATAGCACCTTGGTATTCATGATGATGTTTGTTTAGGTGTTCACATCTCATTAAAGGACATGTTACTGTTTTGCAATGTATAACTTGCATAAGCATTCAGCAAAAAATAAAAAAGGAACGAAAAGAAATTGTAGTTGTAGGGAAAAGGTAAAGTTTGGTTATTATCTCACAGAGCTCAATAAACCGACTATTTAAAAAATGTTAAGTATGCCTGGAGGACATAGTCCGTGAAATGACAGTGCTGATGTAAGGAGTGTATTAGTAAGAAAATCAACAAGAAGCCAAGGGTAACTTTGTTGGAACTGCATAAAATGACATCTCAGATGGAAATTGTTGTTCATGGGATAATCATAACCTGGACACTCCACAAATCTGGGCTTTATGGAAAATTAGCAAGTCATATGAAACCATATGAATCTTTTTGGCTTTGTCACCAACACTTAATCTCCCAGAGAGTCCAAACAGTGAAGCATGGTGATGGTAGCATCATATTTAGAATCACATTGGTCTCTTGTTTGCTTCTGTCTAATGCGCTCCATACTTCATCACTTACGTTTGGAAGATTGCTTTTCTAGGCCAAGCAGTGTAACAGTTCTGCCACATTCTTACCCTTTTTATAAAATGGATATTGTTAGGATTAACTTATAATAAAACTCTGATATTTTTCTAAAAATGTTGAAATGTTTCTTATATTATGAACACTACTGATAAAGTTAGGTGAAATAAGTCTTTTTACCTTTGATAATAAAGAAAAATTTCTAGATCTAAATGTATAAAATTAACATTATATTGAAACGTTTTAGTCATCTTTTTAAGGTGAAAGGATCATGTGCTTGCTGAGGACAGAAATAGGGAGATAAACTAAGGAAATAAACGAGACAGATGCAAATGGAGATGTTTGTGGACTAAGTGAATGTGGACGGATCGCCTATGTATTTTTTGTGACAATAAGTTTCCCATGATTCAGCTTGGCAAGTGAGAGAAGCCGACAAATGAATCTTGGAGGGAGGGGCCAAAGAGGCCAAATAACTGGAAAGGAATGGGATTTGAAGGGAGGTCAGATGGAAATCAGCAAAGAACACACTGAAGGTTAAGGAAAAAAACTACAGTCTTTATTGGAAAATATTAGTATGAGTGGAACCATGTGATACGAATAATAATAAGAATTTTACCATGCAAATAACAGAAGAGCCAACCATGCTCTGTAAGGTTAAAACAACAGAAGCAGCATCCAATGGGTAGATGTGTATGCTACAGCACATATCAGTACAGCAGGACATCTCTACACAAAGATACATTGGAATTTGCTGTTCAAATGTCAAAAGAAAAAAAAAAGTAATGAAAAATAAACATGAACATGCATTTAAAAGCCTAATACACAAACAGAAAGCCAAGAACCACAACCAAGGAAATAAAGACATTTCAGAAGTCTAAGAAGATTTCTACAGCAGTGCAGTTTTAGGGATTCCTGTGATGTGGATGGCGTTCGCCATCACCGAGCTTGAGGCGCTAGGAACACTAGTGCTAAACAGAAATTTAAATTTGAAAAGTAATTAAGGGAATCTGTAATCAAGACCTTTAGTTTGAACACTTCCTGTTTTTAAAAGTCTTTTCGTGTAATCTCCTTTTTTATGATTGTGTATGACACCATCACTATATGGCATAGTAAAATACTACATGTACCTGCACTTTTTTCCCCTCACGGTGCAGCCTTCTGAACATAATAAAAAGTGACATTTGGCTGTAAATTATATACGTGATGCTGCCTTTTAAAATAAATCATAAAATCTGCCTTGTTGCTGCCGACTAGAACAGTCTAGAACACTACACCAAGAAGAACTGTAATGAAATTCAGTGGCTATTGGTTCTTTATTATGCATCTTTAATAGCTGAATAGCTGAAGTTGCTGAAACCTTGACTCCTATTGGTTAGGAGGTGATGATTTTTTTTTTATTATTACATTACGTTTTCTGCTAATGGAAAGTCTTCTAAACGTATCTAGGGTATACTGTAGATCTGCTGTTATGTACGGGCTCGCAATATCATTCTAAGTACAAAACATGATGACTGACTACTTGGTTGAGCTTTGTGGTTTTTTTTGTTTTGTTTTTTTACATATGGCATGGTGGTCTTTTAAAACATTATAAATGTAATCACTCATGCTTTATGGATTTGCAACCAATTCTGAATCTTTCAACTTTAATTCCGTCTGTTAATTTTCTGTTCAGTGAAAAGCCTGAACTACAAAGAATGTTTTTGGGTCATTGGGAACATTCAACAGATCACTTTCATTTAACATACGCTACATTCACACAACAAGCCCATCGCTCAATTCCGAATTTTTTGGTCAGATCTGATTTGCAGGTCATGACAGTTGACATTCACAATTACAAGTGACTTCTATCCGTCTCTAACATGGACACATCTGTCCTCTAAAACATCATCAATGCTCATGCTGTTTGGGTTAAAATATGTCACAAGTTTATGTGACCACTCGTTCATTTTAAACAATGGGTGCAATTTTAACAAAAAATATGCTTGGGATTTTGCTCTGGAGGACGGCAAGCAGTCAGTCGACTGTATTTGTTGAGGTCAAGAGGAAGGAAGAAAGCTTTAGTTGTTTCAGCAGCTGTTACTAACACTGCTATAAAATCCCCACGGTGCTGGTGCTTCCTGACGTCAACGAGCACCCCATGCACGCATAGTGGTAAAATGTTGCAAAATTTCTGATCTGCGTGTTCTCATTCAAGTCAAATGACTGCGTATTGGATATATATCCAATGTTGGACCACATACTAAAGTGACTTAGATCTGATATGAAAAACAACAGATTTGTGCTTTTAGATCAAAAATCAGATCTGTGTCACATTAGGGTAAAAATAATAATGATTAAATTGAGTCACTTCAGGCTGGTAATGTGAACATAGCCACACATCCACTTAACGCTTTATCTGATTTCGAACCATGAGGCTTGTCTATGGTTACAAATATGAGTGTGGTGATTTTTAACACAAACAGCTGAAGCTCAGTGCTTACCACTCCGTGCTTGTGACAGGAAGGTTCAAGTTTGAATCTTTTAAGACAGGCTAAGATGACAGACCTTGGCATTGTATAAGTGTCTGGAAGTCTGGATGAAAGCGCTTAGGAATTCTGTTTGGCTCATGTGCACCTTTGAATTATGAAATATTTGAAAGAATTAAATGCCAGTTTACTCAGGACAAGAAGCGACCGCATCCACTTCACAGAAATTTACAGGCTGATAAAAAGATGTAAATTTATATGCTGTTGCTGAGGGGGACAAAAAAAAAAAAAAAGGGACAATCACAATGATATTTGTAGACCACTACAATGGGTTATCATTAACAATGACAGTTTCGAAAACAAGACAAGCAGTGTCTTCTCAAAAAAGAAGAGAAAGGAGTGTGTTATTCGGCAGTCGCACACAGAAGGATACTGGATGAGTGGGAAGTAGGTTGGTTTTGTTTTTTGTTTTATTTTTTATTATTATTTTTTTAATGCCAATGTCGTCTTCGGATGGAAAGAGGGGATGGAGGCAGAGGAAGGCAGAACACAGGCAGAGAGGCGATCGCTATAGCTACACAATGGAAGAGGGGGGGAGAAAGAGAGAGAGAGAGAGAGAGAGAGAGAGAGAGGGGGGAACTGGAGTGATGCGGCATGTAGAGGAGGCCTCCGGACTATGGAACAAGGAAGGGTAAAAAAACAAGAAAACAGAAAACACAAGCACAATGAAATGCTACTGCATGACCTGTACAGTATGTACATCATATCATTATTAGAAAAACAGCACAGATCCTGCACGTGGACTATTGTTTAATATTCTTTTGTGTCTTGTCTCCTTTAAAAAGAAAAAAAAATATATATATATATATATATCTGCTATAATGAATGCACCCGTGTACAGCTGAGTCTGGTGCGGGTTTGTGTATAAAGGAGCATCTATATGGTGGGATTTTGATGGCAACCTGGTCGCGGTGCTCAGTGTTTTAATAAGGCATTATGACCAGATTTTAACTTAAAACGCAAAATTGTGATTTATTTCTAATAAACAACCAGTAAAGCGTAGACTGCAGCTGGGACACAAAAGATGCGCAGTGCAGTGTTTTTTTTAATAGCCTTAGAGATCAAAATGAAAGCACGGAATCAGATCAGATTTGGAATGCTTTCGCATGTCTACAGTATAATTGTACAACGACGTAATGCGTTGTTTAGAGCAGATCGACTTTGCCATTGTTGGCTAGAGATGCTAAATCCAACAACCTTCTGCTAACGTTAGCCGACGTGCCTCATCTTTTTCGCCAGTGCGATGTTCGAATTCCGAATGGTTGACTAATGAGTGTACTGAGTAGGGCTTACACGCCGCTTGGCTCATACCCTATGTAGTGCACTGGAATAGGGAGAAGACAGCCGTTTCGGATTTGGCCGCTGTCGTTAGCGTTCTCGTTTCGGCGCTTTCTTTAATAAGAGTGTTAGTAAAGGTAATGGTAATAATAAAATAAATAAATAAAACATAACGATACCTCTGCTTCTTACTGAACCAAACACGGGAAGAACCAGATATCCGACATGAACTAACACCATCCTGACTCCTTTCTCCCATGGACGCCTTCAAGCTCCTCAAACGCAGGACCATTCAAAACGCAGCTGCCGAGACGCCGCGCGCACAAAGAGAGCATCGACCAATCAACAAGCACGCTCGCGTCTTCTGGAACCCCAGTCCCAGCCAATTAGAATCGTCAGATCCCCCTGGTCGTCTCTGCAGTCATTCAGCTCGAGCGCTTTACATACTGCGAGCCGAGGGAAGCAGCTGCTCGCGCGCACAAAGGCAGCGAGCGCCAATCGGAAGCCAGGGTTTACTTCCGGCAGCTTCGGTTTCAGCCAACTGCGTCGTTCGCTGCCGGACAGCGCAGTGAGTGTGTTGTTGAAATAGCCACTGAGCCAAAAATACAGCGTGTTCGTGTGAATGACGTCAGCCGCATGTGGGTTAATAAGAATACTGAAGGACCCGCTGTCAGTCAACAACAAGTGATTCAATTACAATCAGCGCTTAATGACAAAAAAAAAAAAAAGCCATTATATTACTTCAAATACAAGGACCTGTATGCCACTTTGGACAAAAGATAGTGTCAAAAGTGATCAGTCTTAATGGAATATCCCAACCCTGATAAAAGAAAGGGTTTAAAAGACTTAACAATGGATCATCTTCAGCTTTGTTCAGTGCCTGAAAGGTTGGGTGAAAATAGTCTGTAATGCTCTCATCTCAAGTGGTTGCGAATTAAAAATATATATATAAAGCCAATTTGCTCAGGATGAAGTTAGTTACGTCACAGTGGACTAGTGGATATAATTTTAAGTGGTGTGTATCTATTGCTATTTCTTTTATGCAGCTGAAAGTGCATATAAGGAGCTGTCCTAAGGAAATCTGAGTGGTGGGCTTCCCTGACCACAGCAAAACCCATATGGCACCTTTTGCCCATCCCCCATTCTCTTACACGCACACACACACACACACACACACACACACACACACAGAGGTCTGATTATCTCTGCTCCTTCTGTTCCTTCTGCCAGACGCAACACATGGTGCTCAACCCCCCACCAAACACACACACACACACACACACACACACACAGTGATACTGTACTAAAACATAATTACCTAGGAACAAAATGAATTAACTTTATTGCTAACTGTCTACATATGCCGTAACTGCAGATGTGTCAGTAATAATTAAGCAATTCCATTTTGCAACAGTCTTATCATTTTTCCAAAATGAAATGTGAAGAACATAATTTTACCTTTGGCATGTGTGTTTTCTTAAATTTACAACAAACGTAAGAAAGACTAATTTGCAGTAGGTTTCGGTTCTTTGCTAATACCAATTCCATTAGCTGATATAATAATGAGGGGTATTCAAGTGAAAATGGGACTTTTGTTTGTGCAGAATAACAGAACACAGTTATGAGGGTAAAACTATATTTATTCCTTTATAGAATCCACTGCTACACTAATGCACTTAAAGCATTATTAGCACCATGATTGACTGCCTGCTTCACATCTGAAACGCTGGCATCCCAGGAACTCCTTGAATGGCCACAACATGTAGAAATGGCTTGTAGCAAGGTCAGGACTGTAAGGGAGATGTGCCAATAACTCGTCGAGTCGAGTTCCTGTAACATGCAATTGGTGTTCATGAATGACTGTGTGTACAGTACATCCCCACAGACAGATGTGCCTCTTCTGCATGTTTTTGACAAGTTATCTATCAATTTTTAAGGATCAGGATTCCACCTGCTTAATGTTCACAGGAACCACCTTGACCAGGATCATCATTCACATGATCATCAAACATTTGCACCATTAAAATGCTTTAATAATAGTTTAATGACTGCACTGTGCTTTAAGTCTTCTGTTAATGTCTATTTGTTTTACACCTGCATTCATGAGAAATTTCACTGGTCATTCAGTACATTCTGGTTGTCAGCTGACTTCATGTAATTGCCACAAAATTGATCAACTGAAGCAACTCCAGGTCATAACACCGCCTTCATGGGAACATTGGGCACTATGCATGATGGGTGCATCATTTCATGTGCTTCCCTTCTTACCCTGATTTACTAATTGTCACACAGATGTTTAGTCCAAATCCTCAACAAGTATACCCTCCTAATTGTTTGGTCCAGGCAGTGTTCATTCACTATTCACAACTTTATGTAAATGTGTAAACACTGTGCACTGTAGTTATTTAAGTATATTAACTTTATAATCTTTTATACTCATTTTCTATGCATTGTACTTCCTACTCCACTGATGCATAGAAATCTGTTCAAGTAAACATAATTATAAAAGGCAATTGTCAGCTATAACGTCCAAGATACTTTTTTTTCTTTTTTTTTTGCTTCTTACCAAAACACAAACTTGAGTCACACATTTGAAATGAATAACTTTGCACTCTAGTTCTATCAGTGCAAAAGACTCAATACACATTAGCATACAGCTGTAGTGTGTGTGAGGGGTTTTGTCCTGAGGACTGAACAGACCAGCTGTCAAGCGCGAACTGCCACCCCACAATGCCTGAAGGTCAAAGTTCATGAGCTGCTTTCCCACGATAGTGGCATGCTCAGGAATGTATTTGGTAATACCTTGGATGATTTGCTAAAAGGATATTCCCTGCATAACAACAATAACCATCAGAAAGCACAGATGGTCAAACAAATAGAGAGAGCAAATATACACATTACTTATATAACTTTATTAATCTTACAATATTGCCCTTTATTCCAATATTCATACTTTGAAGTAAATAGAGAACTTAGAGAAACAAAAATATGTAACATATATATGGTCCATAATTTAAAATACTGCCAAAAGGTCACAAGGTTAGCAGAATAGAGGATCATAATTATTTTACTGGGATGGTGTATAAAATCCTAGTGAACATATTTCTGTTAATTGAGACAGCAAATTCATGACCAGGGTATGCACAGTATTACAAAGCCCTGATAAAATAATTTTCTTTGTCTAAAAAGACAAAAGAAATTTTGCTATAATTTAATTATCTATTAAATAAATGTATATATGCTAACGTTTCAACCTGGATACATCCTTTGCTTTATTGGGTCATCCAAACACCTCTGCCTAAATATTTTTAGAATCCAAAAATACACCACTAGTTTGAATATTTTCCTCCATAAGCAAGAGTTGTCACCAAAAAGTCATTAGTCCTCTTCAGATTAGGTTATGTCTGTTTGAGATCACAGACTTGAATACACAGTGGAAATAAATAGTTAAATAGTTTATTGTCTTAAAGAGTTTAGTGTCCTATAAGTTTATTATACTAACAGTGTTATATATGTCCTTTATCCTTTAACAGGTATGGCCTTGCCTCCAGTTATCCAGGTCTTACTAATAGGAAAGAATGAAGAACATGATGAAAATGAAGTATGTAAACTACATGGCTCGACAAAGATGTAATTATGCTTAGAAAGGTGTAAGCATAGTTATTGTGACGAGCCAAAAGTGGCAAAAAACTTTTACCGTGGCAAAAGTTCAATATGAATAAAATCATAACGATGCCAATGTAAATGTTTACAAGGACACTGATCTGATACAACGTGCTTTTACATGCTTAAATTATTTAATCAAAAAAACATTTTGTGCAAAGTGGTTGTGCCTTCTGGGAAGCATTCCATCTGACAGAAAAATAACATGATCCCCCCCCCCCAACCCTCCAACTTTAGGCTTAGGTTTCCATCTTTTCTATAGAAGGTTCCCCACCTTCTGTATTATAATTTCAGTCTCATCTATGATTGGATAGAAGCTTTTGTGCATGTGAATTGAAGCCAATCATTGCCCCTTCCTCAGCCAGAGACCCAGTGAATGAAAGTAAAGACAGTGATCATGCGGAGAAAGAATATATGTATTTAAACAAGAGAGAAACAATTGGATCAAGTGTTTGTAGGATAAATTTACCTATTGAACAGATAATCAAAGGTCTACACCACACCTCTCAATCCCACTGAGATGGGTCGAGTCAGAATGCTCAGACTGAGGTGTTTACCTGATACAGTTTTAATCTGATTGGACTGTTATTCCCATTATTAGTGTAATATTATATCCAACGTAAATACATTTGGTAAAAGGACATGGATCTATAACCTCTCTAAAAGAGTGATATGCACAAACAGAAAAAGGTTTTTCTAGCTCTTTATCCTGGTAGATATGTAACCCATCTCACTACAAGAAGCAAACCTTACACTTTACATGGGCTATACAATATACAAAGAATAAAATAGTACAAGGCATGTTGTTATGAGACGCAGAACTCTGGTCCTGTAATATTCCCTTGCACTACACATTTTAGTATTTTGCCTGCTCCAACACAAAATAGACTGTTCACTGATTACTTGAATCAGGGGAAAAAGTTCTAAACTCCAGGACCAGGGTTGAGAAAATGTGTTAGGAGACAATAAACGATGACAGTATGATGTGACGTAGGCTGAAGCAAAGTCTAACCTGAAGCCGATTATGTTTTAATAACAGCAGTTACACAAGTGTATAATTCTATTTACACCACAGTAATTTGGCAGGACATTAACTCCCATTATTATTTACGTTATAATAGCAAATAACTTGTTCCCTTATCAGCATCTCATTCTCATGTTTTGAAAAAGTTACTGCTCATTAGAAAGCACTGACCCCGGAAACTCCTTAAATAATGTTAAATAGATGTTCCCTTGCAGAAATCATCACCATATTAGTGAGTTTGTTAAATCCCATTTTTAGGCTAAAAATACATGGATCATCATGTAAACACGTCCCAGTGTTGTAGCTGTTAATATAGAAATAATAGAATGATGGAAGAAGTGCATTAATATAAACCTGCAATATGAATTATTGCCGTTATTACTGCCAAAGTTATAGAAAATTTATTAAGTAATCACTTTCTGAACAAAACTGATCTGGGAATTCAAAAGTGCTGTGGTCATGTTTAGGTTCAAAATGAGTTTGCATATCTTTCAAGCTGTTATTATATGTAACCAAGTTCTAGTTCAGGAGCATCAATCTAAAAAGATTTCCATTTCTCCCTTCAGGCGATGAACATTAAGGTTGGCTTTCAAATTTCAAAGGAGTCGGACACTCCTTATGTATTCAGAAAATACACATTGAGAAATATACACCTTATTCTTTCCACATATTATTATGCAAATATAATTCCTGTATCAGTAACTGCACACTTCTCTTTCTGGAAAGAAAACCATGTCACATGCAAGCCAGATAAATATTGCTTTGCTTTTATAAACATCCACACGACTTTAGCAGGAAGAATGCTGCTGTCATCTTTCACTTACTCGTCCTTTCAACACTCATACACAGTCTGAAGATCTGTCAATCTGAAGAGGCAGCTAAATGATGGGATTGGTTACGAACAAAAGAAACATCAGTAGCCATGAAAAAAAAAATCTATAAAAAGAAACCACAGCAAAACATATTATATCTATTTTTGAAAAATATGTATTTCCTTCCTAATCTCTTTCAAGCATGTCAGAAAAATACATATTTTAAATAATAATAGGAACAACTAATGCTGTATTATAAGAAAGCAAGATATAGCAAAACTAATATACAATCTTATAGATCAACGTGGACAATAAGCACAGTTTAAACTAGACTCAATGACTTTTAATTATTTAAAAAATAGTGACTAAAAATTTCTAAGAATTTTCACAAGCTGAATGCTTCTTTTCCACTGGCATATAAAGGCCATAATCTTTGCTAAAATATATAAACAGGAGTGTGCCTGAAGATATTCTCCACTGTAGAGAAACTTCTTTCTGTCTTTCATGCACTCTCGCGCTCTCACACACACACACACACACACACACACAGGCACACGCACGTACACAGGCACACGCACGTACACAGGCACACAGGCAAATACACTCGGGCAGCAGCACTGAAGAGTTCGATAACGCCTCTTTTTGTAGCACTCTCGTATTTCTAATTGAAATATTGCTATTCTCAGAGTAAAACCTGCTATTTTTTAACTATAAAGCAGCTTTGCAGTAAGTTACAGCAAAGGGGTGAAGACACCTGAGGCAAACAGCAGGCATCTGTGCGTGTTTGCCAAAACTACAAAAAAAAAAAAGACATTTAACCTGATAGTCTTATTAGAAATAGGGAAAAGGCTAATTTCAGTGCAGATATCATAAAAAAATAACTATGAAGTCATACAGCATGTGTCTAACAGTAGTTTGGACAATTTTGATCAGCTGTGCATTTGGATAAACTGGACTTAAATCTGATTCTTCTCCAAGTTGTTTCTTTTTTTGTTCTTTCAAAGGCAAGAATCTGACTAGACTTCGAGCTGTTACAAGAAACTTGAAGCTTGTGTCTGAAGTAATTTTGAATTCTATTACAGTACTGCTGCAGGTCATACATGACGGAGTTATACACACAAAGAAACTGAATATACATTACCAGTGTATCTACACAGATCTTGATGTGGCCTTCCTAAAGCTTTTAAAGACTGATGTATAACAGCAATGTCTGTCATTCAGTTCAGTTCAGATTGTCACACCAAACCATTAAAAGAAATTGTTTCTGAAATGTCATCAAACCGATAAAGGGAGAAACTTGGACATGTAATGTTTAATGTTTAAAGACACTCAAGTAATGACTGGGTTTGAGTGCCTAGTGTGTGGGATCACAGCAAGAATCTATGCCTGTCTTCATCCAGTGTCAGATCTACCACCTCAGGGGTTGGAGCCCAGTCAGGCTGGGCGGAGACTGATGTCCAACGGGGCATGGCTGTTTGCTTCCATGCTGACAGAGACTGGATCACGCCACCTCTTGGAAATCTTGACACAGCACTGGAGAGGACATGACAACCCATTTAGAGAACACAAAGCCAAATAATCAATCAACATTTGATGAATTACAACAAACATCACAAATAAATATTTTTTAAATAGTGATGTTGATTTTTGACAAACACAAAGTTTGTTAACACCTGACCATATATTCTTTGTGAACACTGACTTCCAGGGTCACTATTTGCTTTTACAATAACATCCACCCTTTAGGGAAAGCTTTCAACTAGATTTTGGAGCATTTTTTGCTGTGGGGATTTGTCTTCATTCACCTTCAAAAGCATTAGTGAGGTCAGGCACTGATGTCGGATGAGGAGACCTGGGATGCCATCCCACATTGAACACTAATGAACCCTTTGGGGTCGCTCCGAGACATTTGTTAACTTGTTAAACTTGTTAAAAACTTTTTAGATTTACCAGCTTAAAAAAATTTAAATAAATGACAAAGATAAATGAAAGAGAAATCAAAATTCAACAACAAAAAATAAGGACGAACACTGGAAGTGATTAAAAAGCAAAGTATGTATGGTAATATAAAATAATAAGTACGTCCACTTTGTACTAAAAGATGATCATAATCTACAGAGATCCACAGTAATATAAATTAATAAAAACACATGGCTAAGTCAAATATGAAGCTAATATTAATATTTAAAAATGTTTACCAACATGATGTTCCATCATTGGTAATAATTTGAACTACAAGATGATCATAATATACAAGTCACTGTTTAGCAAAACTATGTTTATAAAGTAACTATGGAAATATACCATAAACAAGATGGCCAAGTCAAATATGAAGCTAATATTAATATTTAGAGGTGTTTCCCAACCTGGTATTTTCCTGTACGCCAACAATCTCCACTTCACTGTCAGACAATGGCAGACTCACCTGGGGAGGAGCCACCTCTACTGCACCTACGGCAACACAATCATGACAAACATTGTAGGATTTTGTAATATTTAGTGGATGAATAAAACAATGACAAAGTATAACCAAAAAAGCACACTTAAACAATAGAATAGAGACATAAGGAAAAACATTTGGACTTTGCCAGTTATCATCATATAATGGAATTTAAATTAAATAATTGCTTTTGGCACTTCAAAAAGTGGAAAGACACATATAAAATGTGCTGTGATTCCTATACCACCCAATCTGGATGTAAATAACATTCAAGTAAAGCCAAAAGTCAGTCATTAATTAATTTTAACTCTAATATACTGTGAGGAGCTAAAATGTCCAAATATTTAGTTACATTGTACCTAACTATATAATAAATTCTGCTCCATCATCACACATCACTAAGAGCATTTATAATGATTTTAACACATCACTGATTTTGACATTTTTCAGGAGCAGCTGCCTTGTGACAGTCCTTGGTAATGAAGGATTCTGAGAACAGTTACAGCATCTGTTGTGTTGCTAAATCAGGAGCAGTGCAGCACTGGCTAGATTTCCTGAAGCACAACACTTACAGCCATAACCTATTGTGTTTTTGACGTGTACACAAATATTTGTACTTCTTTTAGGTTAAATTTATTATTAAAGCTTTTTTTTATGCTTGCACGCACAGGTAAGTGACATGTATGAGAAACATCTGGTGCAAAATGAAGGCTTGGGCTGTAACCATGTACTAGTATAGTATTAGTTAGTAATATATATTATGTTAGTAATAATATGAACTACTAGATGATTGTAATTTACAGGTCACTGGTTGAGCAAAATTAAATGCATTTCCTAAGAAATATTGTGGTTGACCCAAGTGTGACTTGTGACTTAAAATATAAAGGTTTTTTTTTTTCGAGTCACTCTTTCTAATAGTTATTAAAGTAAATTAAAAAAATACCACACCAAAGATACTTGAAACTTGCTGAATCCAACTCTGTAAAAAGAGTTTGGCAATGCAGTTGAAATGTGGCTATGAAGAGGAGTCCATTGATTCATCAATTTGCATTAAGCTTGGTAAGTGTGGTCCTCTATCCATCCTCAAGCCATTTATGATAAATCAAGGAAGTGTGCACACCAGCATCAAGAAAATTAATTTAGTTCAGCAGAGGTCTGTACTCTCATCCACAGCAGCAAATGCAGCCCTTTGTTGACAGGTTTTAATTATCCATAAGCCGTGCCATTCTTGCTCCTGAATTCCCTTTCTGTCTATTCTTTCTTTTAAACATTTCATTTACTGAACCCTGTCCACTGACCTGAGAGTGTGCGCAACTGTTGCTCCTGTTCAGAGTGAGTGTCTGACACGTCATAGTGGCCGATGACCTCTGTCCCCACTGCACAATACACAAATGCACACACTGGTTTTAGTTTTAACTTACTACCGCAATCACCAGCTACAAAAACATGTCTTCCTATGTTCCTTTTTTTAACATTCATTTCTGTCTAAGGGTTTGTAGATTTTTCCCTAAACAGAAAAAAAACTATCAATATTACTATAATTTGTTGATCAGTCAAACAGCATCAAACTATGTGCACATTTTTCTTTTGATTACATGGGAAGTATTATTTATATTAGAAGTCAGAGAGAACTTTCAAATTTTCCATCCTTTTTTTTCCCAACCTTACTAAAAACACCAAGGTGCGAATACTGTACATGCACACATACTGGACAAAGAAGAACGAAGAACTTCTAATCTACCTTAATTGCCAGGTATTTTTTCAATGAATATGAAGACCAGCTCCACACCAACAAAATGCCTAGTTATGGGTTATCAATACTTATAATTAGTAACACTAACAATTATCAATTATTCAATTTCCAATGAAAAGCTAAATTAAGCCACTTATTTACCCTGCATAATCGATGGAAGTTTACTCTTCTATTCTCATTTTCCACTACTCCAGATTTCAACAGAACAACTCAAACCAAGAACTGACCCTCAGTTGTACACTATATAACTAACTTCTTAAATTGTCCATCACAAAGTCAAATATACCTTCATTGGCCACTTTAACAAAAAAGTGCATTCATGCAGTTATCTGATCAGCCAGCGTGTGTCAGCGCAGCGACAGGTCAAGTGCGTAAGACAATGTTCATATTAAACATTAGAACAAGAGGAAAAAGCATCACCTGGTCTTTTGTCATTCATTAACTGTCCTATTTGGATGGGTCTGTGCTCACTGTGGTCTCAGTTCATTACCCTTGGCTGACAGGAATGGAACCCAATGTGTCCTTCCCATTGTTGAAGCTCATCCACCTGTTGTGTGCTCCAAGATATTTTCTGCTCAGCACGGTTGAAAGACTGACTGAGTACCCTTCCTGTCACCTCAAATCATTCCAATCATTTCTCTCTCATCCCTCTCATTAATAAGGTGTTTCCACTTGCAAAATTGTCACTCACTGTGTTTGCTTTTTTTTTTTGGCACAATTCTTTGGAAACTTTAGAGACTGGCATGTCTGTAAGTGTAAAAAGATCAAGAATGTCTGGGATACTTAAAACAGTCCAATTAGCATAAAACACCATGCCATGGGCAAGATCACCGGTTGCATTTTATGCTCATTATGATATTTAACATGGATTTTATCTGCCATTTTTGACCTGTGTATCTGCAGTTTTATGCACTGCCCTGTTACCACATGATCACCTGGATTATGAGCAATTGTACATGTTCTTCGATTAAGGTACTGTATGCATTTCAGGCAAATATGAAAATGATGGACAGAAATCCATGACAGCATTCCTCTTTTTAATTTTGAACCAGCGACATTACCAGCGAATTATAAGACTAGGAAAATCAAAATCAAGAAAATGGTTAATTAGTTTCATCAGGTGGTTCCTGTTGCAGCTCATTACATTTGAACACTGAAAAAGTATGTCCTTATTTTGCACACATTTTTAAAACTGTAAACCTTTGAACTTGTCCATGAAGTTTGTAAAATAAACTCTCTCTTTAAGGCCCTTCTGTGAGAATAAACAAAGATTGCTTTTTGGTGTGTAATACTAAAAAAAAAAAGCTTACAAAATAAGTAACCCATTGAGACTTGTGTTAAACTGCCAAACATTTACAGATGTGTGTGCATTTTACAGTGTATCTGACTAAAGAAACGGCAAGCTTAAGTATGAGCCACGGACACACAACACTTATGCGTGAGGTTAGCTTAAACTTCATACTATGTGCATGGAGTCACTCTAGCTTAGTTATATTAGTAGTACAACGTCACAGTGCAGCTTTTCATGCATTATTGCTTCTTCTTCTTCTTATGTTTTTGTCCATTACATGCATGTGATGTAACAAAAACAAAGTAAAAGCACATCAATTTCTTCCCCAAATGACACAGTGACATTTAAAATGAGTCCATTCAAACAATGTGTGCTTGCGTGTATAGAGTTGTCTATTATAGCTGTCTCTTCTGTCTGGTCCACAGAACTTTCTCAAGACACACACACACAATAAGGGAAGATGTGTACAAGGATACAACTTTGAATGTCCACAAATCTTGAGTCTTCTCCTGAGCATGTTTGGATATTAATGAAAAAACATCATCTCTCTCCTTCTGTATCAAGTACACATTGAGTACCTTTAATGCTTAACTTGTAGTTAAGCATATTCAATAGACAAACTACAAGAGGATTGGCATATCAAAGTGCACATGCTAATTTAAGTCAGATGGGCTAGATGTGCACAGTAGAAATTGGACAAAGAAAAGCTTTTTATGGCCTCAATCTGTGGAAATGTCAAGCTTAAAGAAGGTGACACAGGCAGCTTAATTCTACTTTGGGTTATAGATTTAAAATATTACGTGAAGTTTATGTAAACTAGGCCACAGAGAAGTTTTCAGAGTAGACTAACAATCAGTTGCAGTCTATCAAGCCCACATGCATAAAATTAAGCGATACATCATGGAGTAAAGTGGCATCAAAATGGAAGATCTGAGCTCAGTGGATCTAAAGATTTTACCCGTCTACTGCTATGCGAAGGCTTTATGTTTCTTTCCACCCAACTAGCCACCAATGTGTTCATCATGTATGATAACTGGCTGACAACTAGAACCTCATAAACTAAGGCTATAATTTAAGTAATAATAATAATAAAAAGGAACGAGGTGGATTTGACCTAAGAAACTAAGAAAATCATGTAAACAAAAAGATACATTAATCTATGCGTCTCCTCTTTTGCCAAGCAGTCACAACTATGTTGGTAGCAAACCTGAGATCCTTGCTGTAATAACGTTTACTAATAATAGGAGTTTATAATTACTATGGATTATGATGTACATTACATTGTAAATGTTGGCCATTGACAGACTACTTCATGACTCATGTTTGTTGCACGTTCTGCTGGTTAATCTGATGGAAACAATGGCAGCTGCTACAACAGCAATATGAGTGGACTGTATTTTGTGTTACTGTGAAATTTTGGGTCAAAATTATCTCCTACGTAAATGGAGAGAAAGAAAGAGATAAGAATAAAGAAAATTAATTGGCAAAATAAGGAAGAATTCAAGATGAGACAAAACAAGACAGGACCTTGTGTACTGTATCAAGCATCACTGACCAGATTGTTTCTATTTAACGCAAATAGATAAATTTTTTTCTCTCAAGTTTTCTCAGTAGATTAGCACATTGTTCCGTTCAAACATTTAGGAGATTTGGATCCAGGACACAGCTGTGCGCAGAGTTCAAAGTGTTGGAAGAAGCTTCATTGTTCAGCCGGATGATCCGATAGGCCGCTGGCGTTTCTTCCGAGCTGATGCGACTTTGCCCTTCTGGATTCCCACTGTACGACTGATCGTCATCTTCACCAGAATGGAGACGGCTAATTCGCTCCATCCACGCACGGAACCTTTCCTCTGTACGCCTCTGGGCGGCCGCCACTCGGGTCAGCGCTTCCTCCAGGACTCCGCCCATGCTGTTTCCGCGGCGGCCAGCTTAAAAGACAGACAGCAAGCGCCGAGAACACACACATACAAATGTCAGGCACACACTAGAAAAAAAATGCTGGACTTCACGGCGGCCATGCTGACAAGCTTAATGGGAATCATGCAGCATTCATGGTGCATTCTGGGCACTGCAGGATGATGTGTGAATATTTGACAACTCCTTTAAAAAGAAATGCTCTTACATATGGAATGCATATAGCCATCTTTAATCAAATTTTTTTTCAATGCATTTAAAATGCAAAGGATGCAAGAACCCATTAAATTTGCAAACTATACCTAACGCGATTAGGAGAAAGGTACAGTACCAATGTGTCATGGGTAGAACACATCAGTAAAAAGAAATTCCCAAGATGTTCAGCGCCATCTGTTGGGTTGCTGTCAAAACTCAGACTCTATCTTACAATACAATATAAAGCCGTGGTTCTCAACCATGGTCCAGGAGGAGCCTCTGTCTTGCATATTTTCATGTTGTACCTGCTCAAGCCTGTAACATCTTAATTTTTTTTAAAAGTTAATCAATTGGCTGATTAGGTGAATGAGTAAGGAAACAAATAAGCAAGGCAAGGTTGAGAACCACTGATATAAAAGATGCAAAGAATAATAGATTCCAGGCATGTAAAGGAGATACACAGCAGTACTGCAGAATTAATTTTATAAAAAATTAAATAACAATAAGGACCTCTGAAATGACTTAATTAGAAATGGCTGTAATTTATTACAGGTAATATACACATAGTAAAACTAAAAAAAGGTTTTAAGAGAGTTAATGTTGCTTGTTTAACAGCTAATAACAGAACTCCTAATGACTCACAATTACAGCAAATCCTATTTAGCAATACAATGCCTTGACTGTGACCTCTCATCGGCAACATGCAGAGGATAGAGCCAGAATAAATGTTCCCGAGACAAAAAGCATGGACTGATGTCCTCATGCATTGTGAGATAATAAATAATGTTCAGAAAATGAGAATCGTCTACATGACTACTTGATTGAGCAGGGAAACCACAACCAATTGTGCCAAGCCTCAAACAAAACTCTACACGAAGCACTGCCCAGGAAAATTTTTAACCATCTTCAAAATATTGACTCTTTAAATCAATCTTATGTTAGACAAGGTACTTATAGAATTTAATTGACTTATACATCACATGAAATCCTGCAAAAAAAAAAAAAACTTGATAGAAAGATATTCTCAATGTTAATTATTGAAATAAATTATATACCACAAAATTTGTTTAACAGCTGAACATTCTTATTTTGTGAAAAATACCTCAAATGAATTAAAAAAAGCTCCCATATTTTCTGTAACAAGTTACCACAGGTCTCAGAGCTTTCCAAAGTACATGTTAATTGCTCCATCTAAAATATCACTCAGAGAACGCATTTTCTATACCTCAAACAGCCGCAAAACAGCCAGTTTTTATCATCCTCTCACTTCAGGGACTATGTAAATGAGATACTGCTGAGCCATAACCCTCCAGAAAATAACAGAGCAGAGCAAAAATCCAGGGGAAGGCCAATACACAAACGAAAAATTTCTCTCACTTCTTTGTTTGTATAAACACACTGGAGAACTAAACGAATGGAACAAAATTATGGAACTACTTAAAGATGAGGGAAAAGTGAAGTAATTTGCATTTCTGAAATACCAGAATAAGTCGAAAAAAATCTAATTAATCTGCCGTTAAAAGAAAAGCTTACAAACCATGATGAGACATCAGACTTGGCTGATTAAAAATAAACATGGCCTCGAAAAAAAAGCGATGCTGTTTCAAACAACAAACAGAAATAAGATTCTTTAAAGACCAAAATCCAACATGGGCTGTGGCAAATGGTGTTGCTTGTTTGCAGTCACTCTCATCAAAAAGGATGTAAAAGGAAAACTATACAGATAAACTAGTGAAAACATAACTCAAATCAATATGCCTTGAAGATGCACAACAAAAACAACTGAGCAGAAACCAGCTCAATAAAATGAGGAATAATCATTAAAATTTAAAGAGAAGAAAAACAGCCAACAATAGTGGGCTAAAGAGGAGGAGAACCATGGATTGTGGAAGACTGGATGAAAGAGATATTCATTGAGGAACCACAAATCTGCTTCGAAAAAGACATGATAGTCGTAGAGAACCTTTGATAGTCGGTTCCTGATATTTTTGGTAGTTGTTTTATTTTAATCCATGGTTAAAAATGGTTTTATGCTGATGAAGTAATTTTCAGGATGATAATGCAGCTTTCTACAAAGTAAAGTGTGTTAATGTTTTTCCCCAGAAAATATGGCATTATTTAAAATAATTGAATTTTTTGAGGTATATTCACATAACCAGAAAGTAAAGCAATTAAACTAAAGCCTTTTTTTGTGTGTGTCATATCTGTGATTTGCTATGAAGCCATTATCTTCTGAAGTGTGGGGATTTCATAATAATTGCCAGGTGGTGTAATACCAAAAGAACTGAAGCAAATTCAGCTGCCAATTTAAAATAAAATAAAAAACTTCACCTTGTTACAAAGATTTAAAAATTACTACCCATTTTCTTTTGTAGTTATTCCAAAAATCTGGAGTGCGTGACATTCCCATAAATAAGTAAAAATTTCCCATAGACATATATACTGTGAATAGGTGCTTAAAGCCATAAAATTCACTTACAAATTTGTTACTCAGTATGGCTTTATAATCATTAATTTCACCTCTGCTTAAACTGGTTTCATTTTTGACATTTGCATTTCCAATGTAAATAGACAGACTGTGGAAACTTTTTCTCACATGGATAAAGCTTCAGGGACCTTTACATTCAGCAAGCATGCATGAAAAAGTGGTCGCGCATTTAAAAAGTGTGTGTGTGTGTGTGTGTGTGTGTGTGTGTGTGTAAGAATGAACAAGAAACTTCATGCATCTGCACTTTTTTATGGGTGGCAATGTGTGGAGGTGTGCAAAAAACGAATCCTGCATATTTCCAAGTGGTCCACACTTAATTTGATTTTCAAACGAAGACATGCCTTTTAAACAGGTGACATGTTTATAAACAACAACAAAACATATCATTACGCTCCATTATTCTTTGATATGCAACAATTACAGTAAATAGAATTTTACCTACAGTAAAATGGAACCTACAGCCAAACGGGATTTGTTATAATTTGCCTGGAGCTTAATGATGACCTCCTGTATAGAGATGCTGCAGCATTATATTCAGTGCAAATACCTTTGGAGTGTCAAGAGCAGCCAGAATGAGGTCATTCAGTCAACATGCACCAAGAGTCTATGTGGGAACATTTTTAATTATCCTAGCCAGGAATATCTAAAAGCTATAACAATGCATATGCACAATAACTTAATAAAAAACACTTTCTTTTACCGTTTTACTGAGGTGAAGGATGGATTTAGGTGTGACTGTGCATTAATCCACTGGATTATACTGATGTCAGTAAAAGGCCATACATTAAAATATGGCTGACATTAGGGCTGGGCGATTTTTTTAGATTAATTCGAATTTACGTTTTAAGACAATTAAATTTTTCTTAAATCGAGGCATCGCGATTTTTGTATTAAAATATTAGATAAATTGTAATTGCCCCAATGGCAGAATAATTAAGATTGTCCGACCACATGATGGCGCGCCTAATTAACCGCTCACTTGTGAGAGGTTTAAATCGATTTTACACTTTCACTTTGGCACCGCGAAAACACCGGCTAAACCAGGTGAAAACGGTGACCACATTTCCCCACTGTATTCCATATGATAAGAGGGGCCTCGATGGAAAGATATTACTGTTGTGTCGTGTTATATATTAGGCATAAAGAAATTATGCCCAGATACACAGTTAAAAAAATGCTGTCAGGCACCTGTTTGATTTTATTCAGCATGTAAATTGCATGTGGTTTGCAAAATCGTTTAAGTGGTTTAATATATATATTTTTAATCCAAATAAGCAGGTAATGTTTGGTTATATCGTTTTGCTAAAGTAAATAATAAAAAAACAATACTGTCTGTTTTTATTATTTTATTTTGAGCAAAAAATTTGTTTTAAAATCGAATTTGGTCTAAAAAAAAAATCGAGATTCAATTTATAGGGCATATCGCCCAGCTCTAGCTGACATGAATAAGGTGATTCAAGTGAACTCAATTTTTTTTTAAATCACCATCGCCACACATTTTTAACAGGGAGGAACAACTGAATTCTCTATTTTATAGTGAAATAAAGGGAGTTTTTACTCTAAACGGTGTTCTGTTATTCTTTACAATAAAAGTATGTCTTGAACATGGCGCTATCCTAAAGTGGCAACATGTCAAAACAAAAAACTGCCCCGCATACATAATTCTCTGATTTACACTGATAATGCATTAAGCATTGAAAGGTAACTGTTACTTATCTGTACTACAGCAGCCTTAGCATTTTGGCCAAGAGAAGCTCAGCAACAGAAAAGTGTAGGTCCATATGCACCAACAGCATGTTCATATGCACAACTTGCCATAAGTAGTGGCATGATTCCGATTTAAGATTTTAATGCTATTATAACGTAGCCTAAAAAAAAAACACATCATGGTTTAATAGTATCACTATATATATATATATATATATATATATCAAATTAAAGTGCATTATGAAAGCTCCGATCTTTTTTTTTATATACTGTATGCACATCCTTGTTCATACACCAAAATATCAAATCCCCTTATTATTGCTCTCGCTTAAGACAACTTTTCTATCTCTGAGAGCGCTGAAGAAAAAAAACATTAAGAGCAGTGTGCAGTCCTGCTCTAACAAAAATTGACAGTTGTTCTAATTGTCTTAATTAGAAACGGTAAGCAATGCCAAAGTAAATTGTCACCTAGTCAAAAGTTTTTAAGTGCAGTCCTCCTCTGCGCAGAGAAACAAAGCTAGATCTAGTATGATTTAGGTCAAGTCTAGACAGAGGAGTTTGTGAAATTCTTGTGGAAAGTCTAAACATTGAGTCACAGTGTTCCACAAAAATGATAGAGTATGGAATGAGTCTGGCTAATAAAGTGTATTGGTAGTAAGAGAGAAAAAGCATTTAATCCCTTTAAAATGTAAAATAAATAAGTAAAATTAAAAAAAATTCAGTGGAGTAACCACATGATCACTCACAGAGGCAAAAGTGAAACCAAGACAACCTAACTGCCTGGCATGGAAGTGTGTGTTCAAGAATAAAATTTTTTACCCAAGATGTACGAGTTAAAGTTAAGTGCATAGTTAAGCATATACTGCAAAGATAAATTCCCCTAACTACTTTCTGCAGTATCCAAAAAAATGAGTGAATCTGTGTTTGTGTGGATGGATGCGATACCTGGAGGATGCAAACTGCCCGTCCCTCCCTCGTTGTCAGATGATGCTGTCGATGACGATGATGAAGAGTGTGCAGTTGCATCACTGTCACTAGTGCTGCTGTCCTCGCGCTTGGCTACTGCCTCGCGTTTCTGCCTTAGAAGACGCATTCGCTCTTTATGTCTCTGGCTGCGCTTGCCCCGCTCTCGGATCCGTCCGCCATTCGCCTGCCTCTCCTGACAGCGGTTTTTCTTGGCAGCCATGGCAACGCCAGCAGATGCGTCGCTCTCTGACCGTGAGCGGCGTGATGACTTCCGGGGGGCGGGGTCAGAATGAGTAGAGGAGGCAGGCTTACTGTCAGCCAATTCCACATCCCCTTCTTCGGCCGAGGAAAGAGTGTCTGAATCGCCAAGATGTCCAGAAGACGAGGGTGATCGCAGGTAGGCTGAGGAATCGCTGTCCTCTTGTGGACAGATCTGAATGACAGATGTGGCAGGGTCTTTTTCTGGTGGCAGGGCCTCGGGGGAGGAGTCTCTGCGCAGCTCCTTCAGCAGGCAGGGCATAGACAATAAGCCAGGGGGCAGCGACCTGGAGGGGCTCTGCATGCTGACTAGCTCCTCGCATGTAGGAGTGCTTGAGGACAGATCTTCAGGCTTCAGGGAAAAGTCTTGATTTTCTGCTGTGACCCCACATTCTGTGGGGCATTCTAAGAGTTCAGTGGCTTTCTGGCCTTCAGCCATCCTTAGAGAACAGAGCCAGATGGGCGGGGTCTCCAATAAAGCAGTCACTAGCTGTTTTGCTTGTTGCAGACCTAGAAATCAATATATTACAACAGATTAGTTACGGGAAGATTATGGTTATACATACATCAGAATCTGACGACTGATTGCCAAATCTTGCTACATCCATTGGGGTAAAATTCAGAATTCATGAAGTGAAACATGCAATACAGGCGACATTCGAAAAATTTGAATATTGTGCGAAAGTTCGTTTATTTCAGTAACGCAACTTGAAAGGTGAAACTATTATGAGATAGACTCATTACATGCAAGGCAAGATCAAGCCGTGATGTCATAATTGAGATGGTTATGGCTTACAACTCATGAAAACCCCAAATCCACAATCTTAGAAAATTAGTATATTGGGAAAAAGGTTCAATATTCTAGGCTCAAAGTGTCCCAGTCTAATCAGCTAATTAAGCCATCACACCTGCAAAAGGTTCCTGAGCCTTTAAATGGTCTCTCAGTCTGGTTCAGTAGAAAGCACAATCAGGGGAAAGACTGCTGACCTGACAGTTGTGCAGGAAACCCTCAGTGATATCCTCCATAAGGAGCGAAAGCCTCAAAATGTAATTGCAAAAGAAGTTCACAAAAGAAGTGCTGTTTCATTAATAGAAAGTTATGTGTAAGGGAAAAATGTGGACAAGCAGCAGGGATGACCGCAGCCTGGAGAGGATTGTCRGGAAAAGGCCATTCAAAADTGTTGKRGACKTTCASAARVAGTGGACTGAGGCTGGAGTCAGTGCATCAAGAGCCACCACACCAAGACGGGTCCTGGACATGGGCTTCAAACGTCGTATTCCTGTCGCTCCTGAACAACAAACATCTTAATCATCAGAACTGGTCTGTTGCTCAGTGGTCCAAAATCCTCTTTTAACAGCATATATAATGATAACAGCAAATTTTGCAGAGTCAGTTGGAAGAATGGAGATCACACACTGCAAGATGCTTGAAGTCCTGTGTGAAGTTTCCACAGTCTGTGTTGATTTGGGGAGCCAAGTCATCTGCTGGTGTTGGTCCACTGTGCTTAAGTCCAGGGTCAACGCAGCCATCTACCAGGAGATTTTGAAGCACTTGATGAGCTTTATGGGGATGCCGACTTGGCACCTACCCACACTGCCAAAAGCACCAAAACCTGGTTCAATGACTGTTGGCCAGTCAAGCACAATAACCCCACTAAGTCACCTGACCTGAACCCCATAGAGAATGTATGGTGCACTGCCAAAAGAAAGATGAGAGACATTAGACCGAACAATGCAGAAGAGCTGAAGGCCGCTATTGAAGCATCCTGGTTTTCCATAACACCTCGGCAGTGCCACAGACTGATGAGTTTCCATGCCATGCCGCGCCGCATTGAGGCAGTAACTGCTGCAAAAGGGGCCCAAACAAATTACTGAGTACATATGCATACTTATATTTTTCAGAGGTCAGATATTGTTCTATGTACAATCCTTGTTTTATTGATTGCATGTAATATTCTAATTTTCTGAGATTTGGATCATAGGACAAATCACGGCTTGAACTATCTTGCTTTGCATGTAATCAGTATATCCCTTATATTAGTTTCACCTTGCAAGTTGCATTACTAAAATAAATAAACTTTTGCACAATATTCTAATTTTTCTAGGTTCACCTGGACATCTGTCAGATTCTCAAGAATCAGCCACTGATCCTTGCAAAGCTGGAAAATCTGAAGGCAATAAGCCACCAACCTTCACAGCAGCAGTCCAAAAAACAAAAGACATTACAATCTTTACTGTGATAAATAATTTTCAATAATTATCACTTGAATGTGCTTCAACAGTAGTAAACATTATCAAACAGGTTACAATCGAGCAGGTACCCTGTTGAAATTTTTTTTTCCATATTGACCTTTACAAATGATGTATGGGGTTTTGACAAAAAGTGGACTGATGTGCTTAACAATAAAACCTCAATCAGCTGTACAGTATTCGATTCAGGACTATCACACAAGTAAGACTGCAGTAGACCTACACCATAACAAATTTTTAAGTTCCTTGTTATTTTTATCTGAATCCTTACCCAAAAAATTAAGTGACCCCGCTTGGTCATGAAAACACACGTGAATAATTTCAGCAAAGGTTTTAGTTAACAATTTGAATAGAAAATAATCATGTTTGGTGTTTCTGCCTGAGGAAGTGCTGCAGAAGCCATTAAGTTTATCCAGCTTTTAATGTATATACGTACAAATGTACCCATCGTAATAACAACCGTCAATCTGCATCCATCTTACAGAATCTCTACCACAGGTATAACTAGGAATCCCACGTCACACATATGCAAATATAAAACACATGGACAATGTCAAGGCCTGTAACAAAAAGAATAACATTCAGAAACTAACTGTGAACAGGAAAATATTTGTTCCAAAACAAAAAAGTTGATTTCAGACACCAAATAATGTCCAAAACATGTAATGTCTAGAGAGGAGAGGAAAAACAGATAAAGAAGGTTTATATAGTGATTTAGTTTTAATGAGTCACAAAGCAAAATTAATGGTGTTTATTTACAATAACATGCCAGCGAGTGTTTCTCAGAACTCTCTGATAAGCCATGTCAGGTTACATTAGTGAGAGACAAGTCTTTTTTTAATCTGTTCGTACACTGTATTACATTTGCTTGGCATTTTTTATGTTTTGGCTTGCACAGTGGTGCAGCTGATGGGTACTATTACTCCCACACATGTCCAGAGTCTCTAGTTCGGTTCTGAGCTCAAGTTACACCTGTGTGGAGTTTCCCCGTGTTCTCTCAGTGTCTGTGCACAGTTGCTCCTGTTTGCTCCCAAAAACATGTCAGCATAGGAATTGGTTAGAATTTTCTTCATATACTTCGTATACTGGTAGTGAAAAAGTACAGTGCCAACAATACGTTTTCAGATGCTTTCAAGTTTGCCCACATTTTATGTTTAACAATCATCTTAAAATTATTTCAAATCCCCCCTTCACAATTCTAGACACAATAGACTAAACCTATTTAGTCTGTGACCATTCATTTAAACTCACCATTCTACACACACGCAAAAAAGAATCCCACTTACACAAGTTATAACATGTGACAATTGAACCCTGGTGCATCCTTCTCCTATTAAATGGTCCTTGAGATGCTTCTACAACTTGACTGAAGTCCACTTGTGGCTATTTTAACTTCATTGGACGTAATTATGAAATAAATTATGAAATAAATGTGATGCTAATGTCAAAGTTCTGGAGACTTGCAAGATAGGATTGTGCAAAGATGGATTCGGGGAGGAATACAAGAATCATTCTGCAGCACTGAAAGTGCCCATGTAGCTTCTAAACATTCTAAAATGAAAGAGATTTGGAACAATCACTAATCTTCCCATATTTGGCCAAACTGAGTAATTCATCCAGAAGGGGCCTGTTCAGACAGGTAACCACAAACCCAACTGTCACTATAAATAAGATTTATATTTTTTGTCATTGCAAACAAACACAATTTATAGTCAACACATTTCATGATTCACAGAATCATGAAAAGTTCCAAACCTTTTAAGGAATAAAAGGCTGACGGGTGACTACTTTGCTCTCCTGTTACGCCAAACACAGAGTGATATTTGTGTAGTGCTGAAAGTGACATCCATGACGCTGTATGCAAATAATGATGTCAGAGACTGTCACCTAACTGCAGAGAGACTTTTCTATCATGCTTATGCTCCATTCTCGCAATCAAGTCATCACTGCACCCTGTGTACTCTCAACAGAAATTAATTATTGCTCATGTGCCACCATATTATAAAGTCGCAAACATGATTTTATACTTGGTCTTTGCACATTGTGTTAAACACACGCCTAGATTGTGAGGGGTCTATTCAGTATAAATCAAAATGCTTTCTAGATATTGCTTTCTAGATTATTTAGTGATATAGATTATCACTAAATAATTACTCTTCTATGTCTCTCTTACAAATTTTTGACCCATTTTTTAAAAGAACAGATGCATCGAAATATTTTGAAACAAAAAATATTAGTACTATGCCAGCACTAGTGTACATGGTGTTCATCTAGCAGAGCAGCTGTTCATCTAGATTAATTTCCTGCCTCAAACCTAGGTTACTCAAGATTACTCAACATTCTTATCCTTATCTAATTCTTATGCTTTTTTGTAAATCAGTCACATGGGCTTTGGAATGACACTATATAAATCACATTTGATGAGTATTTATGCAACGTATGCAAGTTATTCCAGCAGTACTTATGATAAACACAATCTCAAATTGATTTCAGTGTTCTTTATGAGTAATCATCAAATTGGTATTTAAGTTTCCAATTGCAATAAGAAAAAACCATCACCATTAAGGGGTGCATTTGGTCAGCAACGTTGGTGGTACGCGTCAACGTAATATCCATGTGAATGGCAAAGCCCAAGGTTTCCAAGCAGAACATCGTATTGGAGTGTTTGTTTGTTCCCGTATTTCATTCGTTTTGACATACGCAGCTACTGGCTTACAGCCGTAATCTCGAAAAAGTAAATCAGAGCAAATGGTTTAAATTGATGTTACAGGTAATTTCAATGCGGACCTCTGTGCTGTCCTGAGGGTATGCAAACTTTTGCACTCTGTTGTAGGGTTCATTCAAATTGTTTCATGCCCTGTGTAACGATATTATGCAAAACACTAGGAGGGATAAAAAAACGGAAGATTCCCTGTAATAAATATTATGCACTGCATAATGTTGAGGAAGTGGTATTTACAACAGTTTAACGTTAATGAACCGTGCAAATAAAATCCTGTCCTTATGAAGTAGGTAGAGACACTGGCGCGCGCGCACTGCACCGTATTTCATGCCCTGTAATTCCAAACCGGTCGACATGGCACGCGCAGCTATGCATCATGTATGACCAGTACACTGCTGCGCATGCGCACAACTCGGGTTGCCTCATTTTGCCGTTTCTTGACCCAATAGCCTTCTTATATGGTTTATTTACTCCTGTCTTACCCCAACATTCAGTGACCTTATAATGAAAGTAGTGACAAAGAATTTAAATGTCGGATGTTCCTAACAATGAATAATAACTAAATAAATGGACAAAAAAAGGTACTTTGTACGGAAATATCTTTACGCGCAGAGAGCCACTGCTTTATCATCATCATTATTAATTCTCCACAAACTAAATGCTGCGCGCGCGGTAATTGCTCGTCCTATATCTCGGTGTCCTTATAAGCTAATGCGGAGAGCTAACAGTCAGCTAACTAAAGTGAAAAAATATCAAACCAAGCAGAAAAAAATGTTTAAGTAACAGGTAGTCGAAGTGACTAGCCAATCACAAGCTCACTCAAACCCCACAGTTTTTAAGAAAAAGGGAAGGAAAGGGAAACGTGAAACCTGTTTAAAATGCTAGCTTAGCTAGTGAGGCAGCTATTCTGCGTCTGCTAGTCGTCTAGCTAGCCACTTAAATAAGATAAACTGCTTAGATGAAATATTGCGCACCTGTTTTAAACTTCCTCTCGGGTGCATATTCTTCTTAACATCGTCTTGTCTTTTTTTTCAAGTCGCACTTATAACAAAACTTCAGCCTACATGTGTATTAAAAAAACAAAGTTTAAACTACGTGTTTGCGGCCCCGCTAGTCCGCGTCCCGGCCCCTTTAGCACAGTTGGCCACTCCATAAAGGCTGAATCCCAACTGACTTCATTCTTCATACAGCAGCGCACTACATAGGGTATGACATAATGGCCTTTTACGCGCGGTGTACTGCACTATCTGTCCACTGAGGAGTCGTTTGGGATTCTGCCAATGTCCGTTTTATTCGTTAAGTAAATGAAGGCAGCGCTTCCGGTCTAGCCTTACGTCAATCACAACAGACAGCGCCACTGGGCGGTTCGGAGAAATGTGCGCACGAATGCATGGAATCTCACTTTTTAACGTGTTGTGCACTGATTAACCGAAAAAAGGTCGCCATTTCAAATTACAGTGCACAGTATCAAGCATCGAAAGCAACTAAAGTTTTAAAATGACTGAAACTTCACTCAATTACTGACACTTCAACATATTCGTCCATCCGAATGAACATCCGTCAATTTTGTAAAAATAAATGTTTTCTGAAAGAACACCTGAAATCACTTGAACGGATTAATTGATAAAAATCATGCAGGATATATATATATATATCAACATTTAAGAACCATAGCTTAATAATAAAAAATGCTTCAAATTGCTAGTGAGCATAAAGACCCATCTTCAGAACAATTTAAAAAGGCTGTTGAGTCTAGATTGTCCCTTTTCTAGAGCAATGGGCGCATCAGGGTAAGGAGGGAAGGGCAAGAAGTGATGCACCCATCATGCATAGTGGCCACTGTAGAAACCTTTGGAGGCAATGTTATGATCTGGAGTTGGTTCAGTGGGACAGATCAAGACACAGCAATGTTATGTGGCAATAAAATGAAGTCACCCTGATGCTGACAACCTGAATGTAAAAGACCAGCTTATTACATCTATGGAGCTTTTCCTTCCTGAATGCACATACATATTCCAGGACTTTCCAAATTGTGAAAGACGGGTTCTGGGATCAAATGGTGTGCTGTAATCAGAGCTTAAATTGATTGAATTAAATCTTGGAGTGTGCAACTTTTTTCTTGACTAGGCAGTGTATGCTTAACATTTTTTTTCTTATTCTTTACTCATCGTCTATACCGCTTTATCCTTTATTCCAGGGTCATAGGTTCCTAGAGCCTATCCCAGGAGACTTAAAGTATGTGACAGGGTACACCCTACCCACTAAGCAGCAGTGCCTATCCATCACAACGCACCACACACACCCACAGAGTTACACATTCACTCATATCTAAGGACAATTTAACAGTCAATTCACCTGCAGGCATGGTTTTTGAAGATAAGAAGAAACCTCAGAACCTGGAAAGCCTGAACATGCAAAACACCACAGACCCCAAGACTAGCACATGACAAACTGTGATATGGCTAACCACTGTAACACCACGATGCACACTCTCTTGTTTTAGTCTTTATTATTATACACATATCTTGTATAAAGTAACACTGATTAATAATAATGAGATTAATTGAAAATAGTTTTTATTTTTACATGCTTGAACAGAAAATAAAGTCTAGGTCAAAAAAGTTCAGTAGGAACTAAAACTAAAAGTGCTGCGAATATGCTTAATCCTTCTTCAGTCACCTAGATAAAGTGTTCATCAAATCGACCTTCTGCTCTAGTGCAGCATCCAGGGCCTCCTAGTAGACAAAAATTACAAGATGAAAAATAATACTTGTACACAGTACAATTTGTTTATGATCCTTACAATATAAAATGACCATGGTATCTGTTATATGATACTGGTTTGATTCCTAAGGCTAATTGACTGTACTATAGATAACCGTGCCATATCGATACTGCAATTGACAACTCGATTTACATTTTAGTGGCTTACTTTTAATTCAATGCATCACATCAATCTACTCAATTATTACACCGCTAGTAATAAACGTACATGCAAAACATACCAGCTCTCTTTTCACTTCTTCAATTGCAACCCGAGCTAGAGCAGGACTCTGGTGGGTTAAAAAAAAAAAAAAAATTAAATTATTATTATTATACATTTTTATATTACACTGCAATTTACATGCCGTTCACCCAAAACATGCATCCTCACTTAATTATTTTTGCAGAATACATTATAATAAAATGACAGATACAAGTCAAGAGCTAAACAACGGTGACAGAGCTTGAAAAAATGCACAGTACTGTACAATGAAGTCCAAATAAAGCAGAGAACTTTCATAGTCGCATTAGCAGCCAGACACTTCTGCTTGAAATGTACTAAATGGTTCCTGTCAGAACATCATTTTACATTTCATTCAAGAGGTTTCTTGTTATTTTTAAAGTAGTAGTAAAAGATGCACATCACTTTCTCAATGTTTTAATAGTAAGATCATTAAGAATCAAACATAAATCTGTGTGTAAATGTGTTTTTAGCACTGTTTAGAACGACATTTATTCACGTGTTTTTTTTCCCCTCTTTTCAACATAATGTGTCCCCATTTATAATCCATTTAAGCCAATATTATTTAAGCCAATTGATCTATTATTTCTAAATTAATTCACATGAATATTTGTCTTGAAATATTTGGGGGTTATTTTGCACTGTGCTAATATTTTTATTACAGAATAGCTTGCTTCATAAAGCTCGCCTTGTCATAGTATTCAAAAGGTCACTTTATAGGTTGGAGAACCACACACATGGAAGTATACAGAGAGAGCTCATCTAATTAATGGGTTTACATGGTGAATATTCAGCTATTGAACAGCTTATTGAAGGCAGACACGTCCGCTCATTCCAGATGAAAACTGGGCACGCTCTGCTTGAGCTGGCTACAGAATGCATTTTTATTCTGATTGGGCAATTATTATTTCAACTGTCAGTGGAACATTACTGAATAGAGTAATTTCTAATAATCAAATGCTGTGCTTCTATTGTATCTTATATAATAAACACCTGCGCTGTGAAACAATTAGATAAACAAAGACTTTAGGCTTCCTCACAGGGCTCAGGTCATTATAAGGCTCCAGTTTCTTCACGAGTGGTGCAATTTCCTGTTTCAGCACGGTGATTTTCTGTGGATTTAAAAAGACAACATTAGAAATAATAAAAGGGGGGAAAATCCTGTGGCATCTGGTTCAAACAGCCTTCTCACAGCACGTTCAATTTCTGTAACTGAAACACTTTTCCCACTACACCGCCTTCTGCGATTTCTACAACAGCGTTTTAGCAATTGATCTGAGTAATCTCTCGAGTTAAATTTAGGTCTAGAGCTTATAATAGCTAGGGATGCTGATCATAATCGGCCGATAATTGCTTTGGGAACTTTGATCGGCAGTCTCTCAAATGGCCGATACAGAAAAGCCGATCAGATGACGCAAAACTCGCGGGACAATTTTGTTGCGCGCTGCTTAAAATGGCTTCACCGGTCTGGCGATTCTACGTGTTGGGTGAAAAAGACAATACATTAGCAATCTCCCCCAATTCATGATATTCCTCCTCTTGTAATTTCAAAAAATTAAAATGCCTAAAAATCCTGATCGGAGACCCCTAATAATAACAACCTTAGGGCTTGTAATGATAAATATGAGAATGAAACAGTTATAATCAGACAGAACATCATACTTCTGCGAGCTGCATGATAGACTGATGAGCGAAGGAGTCTTTCATCTGTCTGGAAGCCAGCTTGTCCTAGAATAACACACACACATACATGCATAACACATTAGAAAACTGTGAGCAGTGCTTCCTTTTATTCTAGGTTATATGTCTATGTTAAGACAAGCATGTCTACTTGGGCAGGATATATTTATAAATGGAATTTATTTACATTTTTGTAACTGGCACTTTTGCTTCACTCTGCACAAACATGATATCAATAATCATTAAACGCCTGCAAAATGATGCTAGAAATTCATTCATTTAAATTCCTGTGCATTAAATATAGTCTAGAAACAAAGGGGTTGTAGTTACAGGCTAGCCATGTGCAAACTTATCAAGGCTGTGGCCCAATTTCAGATGTGTAAATCTACTGCTGCCAGCCAAACCTTTAATCACAACTCTGATCTGCACTTAGATAAGTGAAGAATATCACCTTGTTTAAATCCCATGGCTTTGTTTTATTAGTTCTGTTTTTTTTAATGCAAATAATCAACAATAGATCATGGGAATTGTATACCTAATAACAAAACAGAAGATTAAAAACATTTTATTTATTTATTATAAATGACCTCTTGCAGCCCACCTGCAGCACCCTTCCAGTCCACTAGGTGTCCATGCATAACATTTTGGGAATCACTGTTCTAGACTATTAAGAAATGTATTAAAAGATAAAGCTGCTACTGAACCACCCAATGTCTCGAAAATGCTTCTTCGGACTGAACAATCTGCACACTTATGCACCACAATTTGCATAAAAAAAGCTTAAGCCTCACAGTCATGACAAATATGGACTCTACAGGGAAAATCTCATACATATGTAAAAAATCAATTAAATTGAAATACATGCCTGTGCTATTTTATTTCTGTAGGTCAAGTCTCTGGATTTGTTTTTCATGAAGTCCATATTCAACAGACGCTCCTCAGCTGTAGCAGCCTCAACCTGCTGGACCTGCGCAATCTTCTTTAAGTCCCTGACAAAACACAGGACAAGCTAGTCGTTAGTAAAGCTTTTCTGTACACTGGTAAGGAAAAGGATATGTTCAGATTGTATGAAAAGAAAAGTTTCAACATGAAACATGTTCGACATATTTGATTTTTGATTGCACTATTTGCATTCCTGTCGTTCTTCCTGTGAGAAGCCGATGGCTGTGTGCCACACAAACCTCACCGGAGGACTCAAAGTTACAATGGAAAAACCTCAGTGATCTCAAACATAAGGAATCATAATCAGATTTTGTTATTAGCACTCAAAAGTAAAAGTGGCAGCGGCTTATTTTCTCAGCCACCACTAGGTGGTTTTTTTGTTGCCCAGCTGTTCATACTGTTAAAAGTTCTACATTTCTCTGGATTTGAGCCATGGACTTGATGTTAAATAGATAAACCAACATGAAGGCCAAAGAGATGTCCATGAGAGAAAAAGGGGGTGGGGGGACAACACAACACTGGCACAGGACATTTTAACAATTGCTAAATTGGTCAATTTAACAATTCCGAATGTCCTGAAAAAGGACACGCGCACTGCACCATGTTCCCTCCAATCCACCAGTACTGCTCACCTCGTTCCACCATCTCAGGGATCGAAGAAGACATTCATCCACACGCTTTTTCTGTTCTGGCACGTGGGTGGTGGAACGAACTTCCTCTAGACGTCCATACAGCGGAGTCTTTCACCATCTTTAAACAACGACTGATCTGTTTCTTCAATACTTGGACTTGCAAGCAAATATTAATTACGCTTTACTTCAAGACTGCCTGTTTCAATACTTCTGCTCCAGGAGCTGGGTGACCTACAACTAAAGGTGTCATGTTCTAAACTGTAAATAAGAGGAATGGAAATCTGAAATTCGTAATCAATCATCTCATTCTTTGGGGCTCAAAACCAAATGTCTTTTGTGTAAAATTAAAAAGAAAAATGCTTTCTGAGGATATGTACACATTTACATGTATTATCTGAATCTAGTGGTGTGATATTCGTTCATTTTGTGTGGGATATTTTTCTCTTACTCTTGAAGTTTCTTCCGGAGAATCATCGTGGCAGCCATCTTCTTCCTCACAGCAGCGAGCTCCTGCCCCAACTTCCTGTCAGTCTTCTCTGCCTCAGCCAGGTCATTGGTCAATTTATTAATAGCAGGAACAAAGCTGTAAAGCCAGTTGTTAATTAATAATCACATTTGAACTCTACAATGCAGGAAGAGTATTTCAAACATTGAGGTAATGGAATACACAGGCTATAGATCTAAAGTATGTGGAAGTGAAAACTCTGCAGTCTGTGGTCTTTTCTCAACTTTGATCTGTTGTCAACTCCAGACGTTGATGAGTGACTTCAAACATTCCTTAATTGACATTTGAAAGCAATCATTTGAATAAGAGGAATACAAGTGTGTGTGGGTGTGTATGGGTGGGTGTTAGACTCTACAGTCTTGCATTCTGCCAGTTATTGGTATAATCCTATTGCAAGTGATGTTCACTAATTAAATGATAATTAATAATTTAATAATGATAAAGAAATGCCCATACAGTGGCCTATTTCTCTGTGTTTATACTGGTCACTGATGTTGATTTGGATTTTTGTCTCGTGTCTAGTGCAGCTATTGTGGCACTCACTGGACAGCTTGCCACTTCCAGCTGTGAGAACCTGGGAATGTTTTCCTCAAATTTTGCAAAATCAAATAAAGACACTGGGGGATACATGGAGAAGACACTGGACAGCCTGTGCCAAATGATTGATCCGAGAAATATATGGGTTTGGTTTAACGCCATCTCGATTTGCATAAAACTGAGAAAATCTCAATTCAAATGGAAGAAATAAATATTCATCGGTCACTCTGTCTGATATGGTATTTGAAAATTTCTATTAGTACACTCTCCACGACACAACTATCACATTTTCAGGAAATCTTGAAAAACCTGAACCCGAGAACTGAAACCTGTGTATCCAATATATTGAATTCAGATGAGGGTATATTACCTTCCTATGGATGTGTCTCTAACTTTTAGGACCTCAGCAATGCCGTCTAACACAGACAAAAAATCAGAGGTGGATTTGGTAACACTTCCAGGTTGAAGCCCGACACCCTGAAGTAGCACTTCCTGCAAGTGGGTGGCTGAAACAAAGGAAATCAGCTTAATTAATTTGTATCCCATCCACTTTCTCTTATAACTATGAAGTGATTATCCTCTGCTACATTGCAGTAATGTCCAAATGATAGGTGTGTAGCAAAGAACACACACACTTTGATCACAAAGAACACACACATTGATTACTGTGTTATTGCTGGACATTAATTTTAACATTTTGCAATTATCAATACTAAATGTTATTATTATCCTGTTTATAATAAACAATAGGCACCAGGCTCCTCACCACCCTGTACAGGATAAGCAGTGTAGAAGCAGTATATACGATGAATGAATGAATAATGCTATTAATAACATAAGTACTTTTATCACATCAACCAACTCCATTGTAAATGTTTTGGGGCCAATTTTATACGATAGACCAACATAAAGTTGCACATAATTGTGAAGTGGAAGAAAAACAAAAACAAAATTATTTTTTTTTAAAGTTTTTACAAATAAAAAAAGAAAAGAAAAATTATATTCAACCCCATTTACTCTGATAACCTTAACTAATATGCAGTGAAAAAGCCTCTGTGAAAAAGAGGTTTGTTGAACATTAGTGAACAAACAGCATCATGAAGCCCAAGGAACACACCACATGGGTCAGAGATAAAGTTATGGAGAAGTTTAAAGCAGGTTTATTTTATAAAACATATTTCAAGCTTTAAACAACTCACAGAGCACAGTTAAATCTATCATCCAAAAATGGAAGGACTAGGTACAACTGCAATCCTACCAAGACATGCTCGTCCACCTACCAGGCACCTACCAACTAACAGGCTGGGCAAGGAAATAATTAATCTGAGAAGCAGAGATCCACAGCTCCGGTGGGAGAATCTGTCCACAGGACATCTGGTATTCACAAAAAAATACCGTAGTCTAAAAAAAAGGTCTTTCTTAGAATTTCCCCTTAAATTTAGGATTAAATCTTAGTAAAGATAAAAATGATTCACAAAACATCTTAGCCCTAAAAACAGCTCCTAAGGTAAAATTTGTTAAGAGTAGGAAGACTTTTAAGAGGCTTAAGAGTTTCTCTTGCAGAGGACAAAATGGCGTAAGGAAGAAATATTCTCCAATTACTGGACGTAAAGCTAAAAGTAAACACTGCTTTTCTGTCCAATTTGGTTTTCTTGTTGTTTTACTTCCTTCCGTCTCTCTTGGATTGTTGGCTACATACCATCCAAAAGTGCAACTTAAATAAACTGTCCTGCAATCATGTAAATTGTAAAAGCTGAGACATTCTGCTCTCATCAATCTGAAATGGATTACAAGTAATAAAATCAGTACGGTAAATAAATATGAGAACTTAAATCTAACTACTGTGTGGAAATTGGTTGCTTCAAAAGTCGACACATTTTCAACATTTGGGTGTTTAATTATCTTTAAGACATTTAGCCTAGAAACTCTGCATAAAGTAGTAGTTTTTTTTTTATTAACCAATCACAGTCCTTGAATTGCTGCATCATCCCTAGCAACAGGGTCGACCACACCCCCTAACTAAGATAAAAGTTTTTCTACTTTCTAGTTTTTCTAGAGTTGCTCTAAAAGGTTTCCTAAATCACTCCCAGCTAGGACTTTTTAAGCTAAGATAGGAGCTCTTTGAGAGAATTCTAAAAAGCTTTGTGAATACGGGCCCTGGACTTTATGGAAGAGTGTTAAGAAGAAAGCCATTGTTGAAGAAAGCCACTGTTGTTGCGACAAGCCATGAAGAAAAAGGTGCTCTGGTCAAATAAGACAAAAATGTAACTTTTTTTCCCTAAATGCAAAATAACATGAAAATCATCCTGAGCACACCATCCCACTGTGAAACATGATGTTGTGAGGATGCTTTTCTTCAGCAGGGGCAGGGAAGCTGAGATGGAAAGATGGATGGAGCCAAATACTGGACACTCTTAGAAAGCTGTTAGGGTCTGCAAAAGACGTGAGCCTGGGGTGGAGGTTCACCTTCCAGCAGGACAATGACCCTAAACATACAGCCAGAGCTACAATGGAATAGTTTAGATCAATGCACATTCATGTGTTAGAAAGGCCCAGTCAAATCCAGACCAAAATCCTATTGAGGAACTGTGGCAAGACTTTTTTTTTATTGCGCTTTCCAGACTCTTGCCATCCAATCTGACCGAGTTTGAGCCATTTTGCAAAAATTTTACTCTTTAGACATGAAAAGCCGGTAGAGACGTCCAGCTGTAATTGTAAAAGCATTGACTCACTTATCTATTCGTAAAAAACTTGAAAACCACTCATCATTTTCCTTCCATTTTACAATTATGTACCAACCTGTGTCCATCACATAAAATGCGAATGTTTGTGGTTGTAACGTGACAAAATGAGGAAAAGTTCAAGCAGTATGAATACTTTTGCAAGGCACTGTATACAAGTTGCTTAGACTATGTATACAGCATGTATTTAATATTATAAGTAAAATAGTTATTTGCTACTCCGGTGGTTTACATTAAGCTTTGCAGTAAAAATAAACACAGTGTATCTTTCAGTTTTTTGAGACTGATTTGCCTTATTGTACAGCTTTACCTTTGGTCATAACTTTGGATATAATTTTATTTCATAATTTCATGTTACCAATGTTATGCAAGCTAGCACACAGTAAGATAAATTAACATAAGTGTTATACTCGCTAATTTTACTACCTGCTATACATACACCTACTCACAAAAGTGAGTATACACTTCTAATTTCAGCAAACATTTTAGTATATCTAGGACAATATTATAGAAATGAAACTCGGGTATATTTTAGAATAGTCAATGTACTTGTAAAACAGTACGGTCTAGATTTACTGTCCTCTAACAATAACTCGACATACAGCCATTATTGTCAAAATAGCTGGCAACAAAAGTGAGTACATCCTAAGTGATAAAAGCTCTACATCCTTAACCATGCAGTCACATGTCCTAATCATGATGTTCATGCCAAGTATGTCTCCAGACCTGGACCCTACCGAGTACCTGTGGGGCATCCTCATGCGGAAGGTGGTGTTAGACACATGGCGGTGGTGAAGCGCCACGTGTCTAACATCCAGCAGCTCCGTGATATCATTATGGAGGAGTGGAAGAGGATCCCAGTAACAACATGTACAGCTCTGGTGAATTCCACGCTCAGGAGGATTAAGGCCGTGCTAGAGAACATTGGTGCTTACACAAAATACACACTTTGGACACAGTTTTTACATTCATTTAGGGTGTATTTTTCGTTGCCAGTTATTTGGACAAAAAGGCTGCATGTTGAGTTATAAACTGCACATTGACTCCTCTAAAGTATATCCATTTTTTATTTATTTAGTATTGTCCCTTGATAACATATGATAAATTGGTTGATCAAATGTGAGGGGTGTACTCATCTTTGTGAGATACTGTATTATTATAACAATATAACAGCTACATACCTTTATATTTTGCGTATTATATTTAGTTTTTAATTTTCTTTGTTTGTTTTTTCAAAATTGTAATCCAAATGGATATGGTCAGTTCCCTGGCCCGCTCACAAACTACTGTAGAATGCAACATGAAAACGAATGTAAAATGGTGATAGAAAACCGATGTGCAAACATTATCGTCATTCCGAACTTTTCCCACACATGCTGTGCCGCACACCAGGCACGATGCCATGTAAATCTCATCAAATGAGAAGCTCACTTTCTATTCTTTGTTTCTCTGACCATAACAGACAGATTCATACAAAAAACACTGTCTTTGTAGTCTAACCTGTAGTATTACTCACCCATACATTTCACTTCGAATGTCAAAAATATGGAACAAATGCCGCCTTGTATCTGTTCAAAACAGAAAATAGGTTCATAACTAGGTCTTCTAGTTACCAATTCTGGGATTTTACCGGATGGTTGGCAACCTTAATTAACAATGACCTACCAGGGCGATGCTTTTTCAGAATCGCAACAGAAAATAAAAGAAAAGAGGTGTGATCCTCACCCTACACCTTGTAAACAGAATGTCACTCAAAATTAAACACAGTTTGACAAATTTCAGTCACACCTGTAAGTGAGATCTCAATTCTGTTACTGTTGTTGTTAGTCTCTTGTCGAGGGGTCGCCACGGCGGACCATATGATCCGTACACTATTTGGACAGGTTTTATGCCGGATGCCGTTCCTGAAGAAATCATCCCATTTTATCTGGGCTTGGGGTATGGCAGTGCATCCAGTGGCTGGGGCTCAAAGCCAGGCCCTCAGCATGGCAGGCGAGAAACCTGTCACTGAGCCACCCATGCCTAACCTGGTCTAAAGTGTAAACTTTATAAATAAATCCAGAATAAAGCACATTGTAATTCGGCTATTTCCTGTGTATCAGTATCTTCTGTATGCTTTTGTGTAAACTAGTCCGTACATGCGAGGCGAATAGTGTACTATTAAGCGCTATTAAACGGTGTACCATCGCTGTTGTACTCTGCAGCTGTGTGTCTGTAGTGTTGCGTGAGTAAAGACACTTCTTCACTCCGCAGCTCGCTGCTTTGCGCCAGCTGGTCCAGCAGCTCGATCGTGCGCGTGTTCACCTCAAACTCCGGAACTCCTTCAGCACCGAACACCGTCTCGAGCCACCGGATCACCTGCAAAACAGACTCTGTTAGATAGAGGGGAAAGACACTTATAAATCTAACTGCTCACCCAGAACCCTTCTCACCCTCTTGTTCTTTTCACACATGATTATCCTGATGAAGCCTTACATTAAAGCCACTGAACTCAACGTAAACTCTGATATATGCCAGTGTATACAAACACTAAAATATCCCGCCCTAACTTCTTCGCCTTCTTTTGTTGTTTCATGGCAGTTGGCAAGAAAAACATAAATGTGCTTTACCGCCACCTACTGGAATGGATTCTACTTGCGCTATAGTAGCTCGCAGGGACTTCTTCTTCTTCTTCTTCTGTGTTGCTTATTGGCGGTTGGCAAATAACGATATCATACAGTGCCGCCACCATCTGGAAAGAAGTGAACATCAGACTTTATTAAATAGATTATCGATACAAATAAAACAAAGTTTGTACATTGGTCAGGACTTGGCCTTTCAACAATATTTTTTATATTTCATACATTGGATGACCTGTAACCAGTGTCAGAATTCTGTTTATGTCTGACCAGTCAGATTTTGTCATAGCCTCAAGATAAACTGGCTGGACAGAATTGAATGAAACTTTGCTATTTCTTTAGTATATTTGCCTGAAGTTACCAGAAATTATATATATATATATATATATATATATATATATATATATATATATATATTGAGTAGAAGGAAAGTTATGAGGAGTTATGGTAAATTAACATAAGTGCCTAATTATAAACTGCAAGTTTTGAAAGAGCATTGTGTAGGCATTAAACTGGAACCAGAATTTAATGAAACTTTTGCAGTACTTAGATATCTGCCTGAAGTTTAACCTGTGCCATAAACTTTACACACCAACCTACAATTTGCACAATATTTATTAACTGTTATTTGCACAAGAACTCTTTCCTATCTTCGCTGTTTTTCTAACAAGAGATGTTTACTGTTTCTCATCAATCATCTCACAAAGAAGCTACTTGCACTACCTCAACCCATTACCTCATAGCATTGTGACATGTTGTCATGTTGTCGCTCTTGTTTGTGCATTTGCACATGCATTGTATGTTGAGATTTGCTGTCTTTTGTATAATACTTAGATAGATTTGTTAATTTTATCGTGTTGATTTGTTTTGTCTCCGCTGGTCAGCTAATTAGGTGGCTTAGTTAGCTAGGTAGTGTAGTTTTGTTAATTTATGTTGTTAATTTATGCTGTATGTATGTATGTAGCACCTTGGTTCTGGAGGAATGTTGTTTCGTTTCACTGTATACTGAGCTGTACAGTATATGGTTTAAATGACAATAAAAGCCTAATAGACTTGACTTGACTTAACCTAAATTAAAATGTTAAGTAAAAGTAATGTTATGAACAGTTATGTGCTGGATCTACTGTAGTAATCTACTTTAAAATAAGATATTAGTAAGCTACTTGCTCAATGTAAACAAACACCTGCACACATATACATATTAATTGAAAAAGCTGAAGTGAATATTTTTGACTAAAATTAGTTCATATTTTCATTGCAGAAATAACAACGAGTAACTGGAGTGATTTTAAGAGAAGCTTATTCTTTATCTGATCTACTTCCTTTTAGTGATGTTGAAAGAAGTATGATTTAGTGTAGACAAGGCATACGATATGTAACGTTGCAAAATAATATCTTTCTTTGTATTAATAAGTTAGGCAAAAAGTTCTGCCTTACAGAAAGACATGCCGACATGTATGTGGGCTTCAACCTTAAATTATAATATCACTGATTACCTTAAAGCTGATAAGCTTATTTTTAACTTTAACCTTTTAACTATTTCTACAAACTCTTGTCCTGTAAATAGATAATTTAGCTAGTTCTAAATAAATAAATAAATAAATGGATACGAAACGGTATTAAAACCTGATAACTCTAATGTCCTGATTCATTTTCTTAAAATATCTATTAATTCACAGTGTGTTTTAAGTTTACATGTTTATTTTGTATTACCCCCTTTCTTTCTCCTCTCTGACAGTGTATGATCTTCTCCTTTTTCTCCTCCTTATCCAATAATCTTTCTTCTTAGATGCAAAATGTGACTAAAGTTGAGAAGAAAAAAATTCTTAGTTAAATTTCACACCCAGGTCCAATTACTACCAGACCGGTTGAATCAAGAAATAACATAAACAGAAACTGTCTGACAAAGTGAAGCATGCTAAAAGATCTGAAATAAGTAAATAAATAAACACAATCTAAATAAATTAAAGAAAACATGAGAAACAAAGTATCTTGTTACCAAGTTTCCACTTCAAATGCAAAAATCTACTCACTTCCTATATTACTAAGATTTCTTTTCACCTTGTCTCTTTCAGTATGCTACTTAATCTATTGTAATAGCACTTGTTTCATTGTCGTTTCAAATACTCATGACATTTCTGTCTATCTTATTATGGATCACAGCCATTAAGTGAAGGGGCTTGTGTACCTTGATGAACCTCAGGAGTATGTCACTGGGAGTTTAATCTGAGGTAAATAAATTACCCTAAAGACCCATGAAAATTGCTAATCAGACTGAGTAGCCTGTCTAGATTAGTGCTACCAAGTCATCCCTAGACCTGGTGATGGTTTCTGATAGCCTCTTCTCAATTCTCAGGAAGAACAATTTCAGTTGTTATTCGTGAACATAAACAAAATTCTTGGGGTTGATTCAATGGTGAACCTGGAGGAATTCAACACGCATGCTGGGACTCATGAAGATGCTTGAAGCACTGTGATTACAAGAAAGACTCTGGACATACAGTAGGATATTATTAATAATGAGCAGATTCTCATCCTTTCCTTTTTGAACAGCCAGTTCTTCAAGGATTCCACAAGGTGCTGTAACTATTTCTCCATGTTGTTGTTGTTTGTCTTTTGGCTGCTCCTGGAAAGAGGTCGCCACAGCGGACCATCTGGTTCGGACGTACAAGTTTGGCACATGTTTTACGCCATATGCCTTTCCTGAAGCAGCCCTCCCTTTTTTATCCGGGCTTGGGACTGGCACTGCATCCAGTGGCTGGGGTTTGGGCACTGGCTGGGAACTGAAGCCAGTCTGTCAGACTATCTATCTATCTGTCTGTCTATCTATCTAATCACATCTCTCATCAACATGTCTGCCAGGAGAACTATTCCTTACTGTGTGTTTTAACCCTATTCCACTGGTGCACCTGACCATCCCAGGAGATTTCCGAAATATTTAAATCAGCCTACCTGGTACCAACAAAAACCCATCTGAACTTGAATCAAATTAACTGTATCCATGCACTCATGGTTCCATGCACTGTGCTACTGGCACATGATTTGTTTTTGCATAAGTGAGCAGATGTCAGTTGAATACACTTGGAAAATTTCAGAAGATATATATATATATCTATATACTGTATGTCTAAGACATTACTGGTCGCGCGCGCACTGGTTCCAATGTCAAACATGAAATGACTTCTGGACTAAATAAAGGCAAATGAAGGACAGAAAATTCAATATTTTATAGCCTTGTTTGGTTAAAAATTCTGAAATATAACACAAAAAAAATATCTATGGGCATTAACAAGCGATCGTTTCACTTATTTATAAAATTTCATAAACCAAAAGTTTTCACGTATTACTTCCGGGTCATGCGTTGACCTTCCTATATGAGCTTGTGCCGGTGTCCTCCATTTCGTTCACTCCGCTCCTTGCGCTGTAGCTGCTCGGTGGAGGAGGACGACGTCTGCACTTAAACCCGAAACATGCTGTCAGTTCGCGTCGCGGCGGCTCTTGCCCGCACCCTGCCCCGTCGGGCCGCGTTTGTGAGTATTTTGCAGTTATTTCGATATATTTATTGCGAAAAGAGTTTGGGTGTTTTGTAAATTCATCTTTGGCGTGCTGAATGTCAGCGCTTTGATGGCGTGTGCGGCCGCCATCTTGCACCCGCGGAGGCCTGTTATGTTGCGTTTTGCGCTGATATTAACGAGAACTATATTGCAAAATTTCCTGTAGACAGATAGCTAATTTAAAGACGAAAATGACATTTGTGTACCATCTATATGTATGTAGTGTGGAAAATTTGCCTTAGTGAATCCATGTCAAATGAATGACATTAGCTACTGAAGGTCAGGATTTGTTCAGCTCTCTGTTTATGCTGTTCCTGTAGATGAAGGCAGGATTATTAAAATACTACTTTGTTGCACGTTATTGATTTGAGTTTACTGGCCATGAAGCTTGTGTATGCACTTTACCTTGTATTCAACCAGCGCCCTTAGCCTTTAGCAGGTTCTTCTTGTTTCCTAGGTTAGCCTTGCAAGCTAACAGATGCTAGCCGTTTCGTTGGTTTGTCATGTTTTAGCAGATTGAACTTGTAGATTTTTACTTCAATCATAATTCTTTTATAATCTATATCTTGGACGACCTTTAAACTCATTAACGTCCGGGTGGTCTGTGGTGTTTGAAGGTCAACAGCAGTTTTATATATGAAAGTCATTCTCAAAGTAGACAAAAAGTATGTTTATGTATTTTTTTTTTTTTTTAAATATTTAATTTAATTATCCGACAGGTTTCCAAGAATGTAGCTGCTGCTTGCGTAGGGGTGAAGAACCTGCACACAGCAAACCCATGGCTGCAGAAGACTGGTATGTGCTTGAACTTGTGGTGCTTTTGTCGTGGCAAGGACTTTTTTTATTTTTTATGTACTTGTCCTTAGTGACCTTCTGTGTCCTGTCTAGGCACTGCTGAGGTCTCCAGCATTCTGGAGGAAAAGATCCTGGGCGCTGATACCAGTGCTGATCTTGAGGAGACTGGACGCGTGCTGTCCATCGGTGATGGTATTGCTCGTGTGTACGGTCTGAGGAATGTGCAGGCTGAAGAGATGGTGGAGTTCTCCTCTGGCCTTAAAGTGAGTCTGCTTTGATGAACCTCGTGAACACTTGAACTATTTTAGCTTTAATGATGGCTATTTGAAGGCCTGTGACTTTTCTTTTTTGGAGGAATGATATGAGGCAAAAAAAAAAACTTGTTTTTTAGGGTATGTCTTTGAACTTGGAGCCCGACAACGTTGGTGTTGTGGTGTTTGGTAACGATAAGCTGATCAAGGAGGGTGACATCGTGAAGAGAACCGGCGCCATTGTGGACGTGCCAGTTGGAGAGCAGCTGCTTGGCCGTGTCGTTGATGCTTTGGGAAATGCCATCGATGGCAAGGTATGTTGATTAATCTTTATTTATTTTTATGGAAATTGACAGTTTCTAATAGCCTTTTAGCATTATGAAATGAAACCACTGTGTTTTTGACTTGACAAACTACAACCAGCGCATGAGAACAGCAGTCATGTATGCGGGCAGAAGTGAATACTAACACTAGCACTGTGGTATACTAGTTGAGTAGATAATTTGAATAAAAAAAACTAAAGAAATGCAATTAATATTGCAGTCCAATTCTTATGTCTATGCATGGACTGCTATATTGTGTTTTGGTTATTTGAAGAGGGTATGAGGTATTTCGTCAAATTGAAAATTAAGTCATATTTTTATTCATGACTTGGTGAAATATGATAAGCTTTGCAAATAGTGCAGTTGGCATAGGGAGTAGTGATTGAACATCAGTTTAGAGACATCTTTAGTTTAAATAGCAGTGCAATAAATATTGTAAACTACAAATTTGCATTTCAAGCTTTGCTCCTTGGACAACTGAAGATAGTGTTTGCCACCTTCATAATCATTGTAAGAGACTTTAGTTTTATTGTTCTTTCGTCTCTATTGCCACAGGGTCCTTTGGGATCTAAGCAGCGTCGGCGTGTTGGTCTGAAGGCTCCAGGCATCATCCCTCGTATTTCTGTGAGGGAGCCCATGCAGACTGGTATCAAGGCTGTGGACAGTTTGGTACCCATTGGGCGTGGCCAGAGAGAGCTGATCATTGGAGATCGACAGACTGGGTATGAAGGATGGGGGACTTGAAGGATGCTTGATAAATTTTTTTTACTCCATACCAGCAAATAAAATGTTTATTTTCTCTTTCTTAACTTGCATGTTATAAATTGGGTTAAGTCAGGAAATGTCTTGCTTTGCTGAAATGTCACTTTTCATTAATTCAGATGAATCTTCATATAAACATCAGCTGTTTATTCTGTATGTTTTGCTTTTAATAGTAAAACCGCCATTGCCATCGACACCATCATCAACCAGAAGCGTTTCAATGACGGCACAGATGAGAAGAAAAAGCTTTATTGTATTTATGTGGCCATTGGACAGAAGCGTTCTACCGTGGCTCAGCTGGTTAAGAGGCTAACTGATGCCGATGCCATGAAATACACCATTGTGGTGTCTGCTACAGCCTCTGATGCTGCTCCATTGCAGTACCTGGCACCCTATTCGGGCTGCTCCATGGGCGAGTACTTTAGGGACAACGGCAAGCACGCACTTATCATCTATGACGATCTCTCCAAGCAGGTGAGTGGCAAAATGTATATAAAATGCTAGTATTACTTTTGGCTACTTTGATGAATTTACTTTATTTTTTTAAGCAGTGGTCTGATGCCAAACCAGATCTGCTTGTTAGAAAAAACAGTTCGTGGTTTTTTTTTTTTTTTTGCTTGGTGACCTATAAGTTCATGTATCTTGGTTTTTAAGATGAGGTTATGGTGAATATTATAAATGTTCTATTTTCATAATAAGAGAACCAAGGTGTAAAATTGTGAACCATTTAAAAAGTTCAGATTGTCTTGCAAAACTACAACCTAAATATTTAGTCTCGTTATTGCAGACGGGTGTGACATTATCCTGTTCATGATTGGGTGTGACATTATCCTTTGGCCTCTGTCAAGCTGGCTGAGCAACACAGTGACTTGTTTTTTGTAATTAATCAAATAATTCAGATTACAGTTAATTTTATAAAACACTTCACCTAATACAAAAACACTTGTGATTTAGTTCTTGCAAATTGGTTGATGCGTGGTGTTACTTTTCTTTCTCCCCATAGGCTGTGGCTTACCGTCAGATGTCCCTGCTGCTGCGTCGTCCCCCAGGGCGTGAGGCCTACCCAGGTGATGTCTTCTACTTGCACTCTCGTCTGCTTGAGAGAGCTGCCAAGATGAATGACAACTTTGGTGGTGGCTCACTTACTGCTCTGCCTGTGATTGAGACTCAGGCTGGAGATGTGTCTGCTTACATTCCCACCAATGTCATTTCCATCACTGATGGACAGGTTGGTGTTGCAGGAGGAGTACCAAACTGACTTGCCTGGTCTTTAGCATCATTATGCAATTAAAGTAATGGATAAAAATCAATTAATTCTGCTTTTGCATTCTGTATGTACAGATCTTCTTGGAGACGGAGTTGTTCTATAAGGGTATCCGACCTGCCATTAACGTGGGTCTGTCTGTGTCCCGTGTGGGTTCTGCTGCCCAGACCAGGTCCATGAAGCAGGTACATGATCACCTTCTGATAATTAGACTAAACAGTTTAGCTGGATTTCATGTTTGACCTTGTGTAACCTCTGAAACGTGTGCACGCCTAGGTGGCTGGTACAATGAAGCTGGAGCTGGCTCAGTACCGTGAGGTTGCTGCTTTCGCCCAGTTCGGCTCTGATCTGGACGCGGCCACCCAGCAGCTGCTCAACAGGGGAGTGCGACTTACAGAGCTGTTGAAGCAGGGCCAGTATGGTAAGTAGACCTGATGACCTGTTGCACCTAGGGAGTTTCACATGTTGTACCAGTTGTTGAAATGGAAATCAACTTGTTTTCCTTGTGAATATTATCATTTTGTAAGTTAGCTCAACAATTTAACTCAAATCTGACGTTTGTCTGTCCATGTACTGCAAATGTTGCAAGAGACGGTCCAATGATCTTAAGGTTCCTAGGCATTCTTCTAAAACGTTTTTCTTCACTAGAAAGAATTCTTTGAGGGTGCATTTGGGTAAAGTGTTCAGACTTTGGAAACATGCCTAAAGACATTGTAGGCTTTTCTTTTCTAAACAAATTGTCCAAAAAATAAATTGGCCTGAATTTTAAATGTGCAATTATTTACCCCCAGCTCCCATGGCCATTGAGGAGCAGGTCGCGGTCATCTACGCTGGTGTGAGAGGCCACTTGGACAAAATGGAACCCAGCAAGATCACAAAGTTTGAGAAAGCCTTCCTGCAACACATTCGCAGCCAGCACCAAGAACTGCTTGCAAGCATTAGGTAACCAATATTCTGGATTAACAGCCTTAAAAAAATAATAATAAAAAAAAGTTGATACAAAGGTTACACTTAAAATATTCTAAACTGTTTTTGTTGCACTTCAAAATTTCTGTTCTAGGACTGATGGCAAGATCTCTGAAGCAGCAGATGCTAAGCTGAAGGAAATTGTGCTTAACTTCTTGTCTAGCTTTGAGTAATATTTTCCCCTTCAGTTCTGCTCATGTCTCTCAATGTCTGCATATAGTGCTCCAGTTAAGTTTATATGGATGTCAAAGTTTGGGTGGCACTTGATCAATGTACATAAATCTAACAAAATAAAGTGTTCCACACTCTACTTCCTGTCTTTTTTGGATATAAACCTGATGTGCTGGAATAATATTTGTATAGCATAATTAGTGTCTGAACTCTCAATGTATTGTGTAGAACAATTAGGAGTATCAGGATAAATTACAGTAGTGGGGGGGGGGGTGCAACATTTTGAAAACAGACATATTGCTAGACATGAAGCTGGTGGTATGAAATTCCACAGCTGTTCTCACACCATTTTGGAGAACTGTAGTTTGAGGTGCATGAGTAAATGTTTTATACAGGACAGGCTGGCTATGGCTGAACTCACTTTATTTTGGGGAAATTAGAAGATATTTAGAATTTCTTTTGGGAGTGGGGTAGTTTACACTAACACTTATATGAAAGATGGAGCTGTTCAACCTGACATATGCTAAATGAGTTCTACCAGTACATGCTTCCTAAATTGTCAATGGTCACAATCTAAACATGGTACATTTTTTCTAGTTCTCTTGGGGGGGGGGGGTTCCTGTCCATGTCTTCCATTTAGTTTTGAGGAATTCAAAGAATTAAGAAATGGAGTTTGTCTAATGTCTTTTTAAACCACTCATCAGTAGTACAAAGTTTTATTTAGACAATAAAATAAATTAAAGGTGATGTACAAAGTGTCAACTGGCCAATGCATGAATTAAAACATTGTGATCGTGTTAAATGTGCTCTAAGGCCCAAACTATATATTTACATAGTGAATCACAAAATGCATGCCAACCTATAACATACAATGAGTGCAGTGGGAGATAAGTGCATACCAAATAAGTGATTTAAACACATGATTGAGGGTGATTCTCCTAAACAAACACAAAAAAACAATCTACTGGAGGAAAGTGACCGGTGCAAGCATCCATGTGAATAATGTGCTGAAGTTCAGTGTGTCAAATATTTTAAAACTAGACAGTTCGTCAGGTACAATCTGGAGAACAATGCAGACTAGACCCAGTACTGTTTGGTTGTGACGGGCGGTGCATGGTGCCTGTGTTTGGGAACGTGGTTCTGCGTGACGTAACTAGGGTCGTAATAATCCCACTCAAGACCGGATGCCCAAGTTGCTCCTGGAAAACCGTCACTGTCCGCCGACAGGATGCGCAACGACACACCTGGATAATTATGTGTACAGTTTTACACCCTCTTCATTACACACACCTGAAATGTGGACATAATTCAATACAAATATATAGAAAAGCAGACTTAAGGGAACCCATAAACTATCTGACAAATCTCACATTTTAAGAGGTTTGAAAGACATTCATGTGTACAACATATTAAACATAACGGGATTTTATATTTCCTCTTACTAGTTTTGAGAAGAACAATATATAGTGTATGTCAATTTTTGAATTTATCTTACAATTAGTATTCAAGGTAGTTTACACCGTCACAGAGTTATCATGATTTCAGGTAACATTTAAGACTATGCACCTACTAATCAGACATAACATTAAACCCACTCATAATATTGATTTTCTCATTACAGTGGCACCTGTCAAGGGGTGAGATATATTAGGGAGTACACAGTAAGTAAACAGTTCATTCATAAAGTTAAAAAGTTAAGTAAACCGGGCAGGGGCACATGCAAACCCTGTCCATAACCGAAAGCTCCTACAATGGACATGTTTGCATCAAAATTGGACCATAGAGCAATGGAAGAACATGACCTGGACTGATGAAAATTTTCTTTTACATCATGTGGATGACCAGGTATGTGTGTTATTTAGCCGGGGAATAAATGGGACCAGAATTCACTATGGAAAGAAGGCAAGTCGACGGAAGCAGTGTGATGCTCCGGGCAGTATTCAGACGAAAACCTTAGCTCATGCCATTCAAGTGGATGTTACTTTGTGACGTTTCACCTACCTACCTGAAGACCAAGCACACCCCTTCGTGCAAACTATATTCCCTTTTAGCAAGACAATGCCCATTTAAGCAATAAAGGAATGGTTTGAGGAACATGCTAAAGAGTCCAAGGTGTTGACTTAATTTGACATTCACTGCTGGATAAACAAGTCTGATCCATAGAGGCTCATCTTGCAAATTATGGGACTTAAAGTTGATCCAGTGATAAAAACTTTAAGACACTTGTTGCTCTGTACAGGAGAGTCTGCCAAATGTCTAAATGTAAATATAAAGGATCTGCTACTGATGGCTTTGGGCCAGGTACCACAGTACACCTTCTGAGATCTAGTGTAGTATAGGCTTCAATGCCTTAAAACCGTTTTGGTGACACAACAGGACCTAGACAATATTAAACAGGTGGTTTTACCATCATGTCTGATGTGCCATATATAGTTTTATCTAAAGAAAAACTAATAAAATATTTAATTAGACGTTTAAATATATGCATCACTCCGTGTCCCAAGTGTGAACCTTTAATTACACTGTCAGTTGCACCATGGGTAAAGTAGGTTTGTACGGTCCGCCATACTGAGGAGAGAGCAACTGCAAAAAACCCACATTCAAAACTAGTCACAGAATCACTTTCAGGAAAAATCCACATCAGATAACGTTGACAACTTTAAAAGTCCCTCCAACCGTCTTTTACTAACTGCTACAAAACTACATAGCTCCTAACAAAATGCTGAATTATCAAGAGCTCTCCAACCCCTGATCTCTAACCCCTGAACCCTGCATTACACGTGTGCTGATATTCATCACGAAGCACTCCTTCTCATGTGATATTGCATGAATATATCATTCTTTAAAATATTTAACAAAAATTCTAGCCTTCTTACTAATGTACTATTTACTATGAGTACAAAACATTACTGCATTAAAAACATCTTAATTTCTTATGATTATGTAATACCACACTCAAGGTTGTGCTGTTATGCCGGATAGCAGCATGATTGTGATGTGATCATACCTTTATCCAGTCAACTCGGCCAACACGTATCCATACGTGACAGAACTAACTAACCAAGACTTTTACAATTAGTAAGTTGTGGATAGACCTGTAAAACTTGCAAGTTTGACTTTATATTTTCACTTTATTCTGCTTTAGAATATTAGCTCTGTTAACTTCCGGGATCCGTGGTTTAAATTCCAAATAGTTTTAAATGGAATTCTGAACAACTTAAACAAAATTATTAAGGAGACAGTTAAAGTGTTACTGAATGTGATATAACAATTGTGTTTTCTTGCTGAAAGTACTTCTGTGACTGGCTTTCAGTGTAGGTTTTACTGATGCTGCAACCGACAGTTAGTGTAGTTAACGGTTATTAGAACACCTGGGATGCAGAGTGAAGCATATGGTTAAACGTCCTAGTGATGTTCTTCTATTAACCACCACTCGTGGGATGCCTCTCATCCAAGTGGCTTGCTTGGTCGTAAAATAACTGTTCTATATTAAGTTTTAACCTCACCTGCACTGGCACCGAAGTCACTGTCCAGACCAGGTCCGGCAGCTGAGGAGCTTGCAGATGCTATGAAGCATGAGGTCTCCTGTTGGATGCTGCTGATAAGCTCATCTTCCATGTGGACCTTATCGAGAGAAACCAGCTCCAGCTCTACAGTGCTAGTCCTGCGCATCATCATAGGTAGTGAACCGTGCTGCACACACACATAAACATGAATTATATAGTATCAAAAGCAGACACACAACACTTTCAGCCACCAAAAATCTTTTACAATGCCTAAATCTTTAACTTACGGCACACATTTGCTGCGACATTGTTTTGACAACTTTACAACATTTATTTCAGTTCAGAGTTTTGTTCTTGGTTCTTTTAAATAGAGGTTTATTAAAGGAAAAAAAACAAACATTTGCACTATTTGCTATCGGGGAGACTATTATAATTTTTGCACAGCTTTCACAACAGAGAATAGGGTTCTGTAATATGAAATGTCATCGCAACTAAAAGGACATCTCAAGGTTTTATTTCCAACTGCAAGTTTTCCACGTTTACAGAGCGACGTCACATCAACATGGCTGCACACAGCATCAAAAATTAAACAGTGAAATAGAAAGTAAAACATCTTTACTTGTAAATGAATTATATTGTATGTACAAGCATTAGCTTTAGGTTAAGCAACACATAGATATTCAGTTGTGAAATCTAAAACACTGACCATGCAGTGTGTTTTTATTAAAGGAAGAAACCTATACAGTATCCGTGTTAGCTGCCTATGACATTAAGAATGATCGGTTTCCCGACTTCAAACCAGGGGAAGTCAAAAATTTATAATTCCTACCAGTGTACTGTTACTTGGGATTATATTTTTAATAAATTTGTTCATCTGACTTTTTAAATCTATATTAGATACATTTTTGTTGAGTCTTTGTAAGTAGCACAGACTGTAGGCTGTTTCAGTTTATCAGTTGGTCAAGTTTAGGCTCAGCATTGTTATGTTGCAATAAAATGATTGTGGTTGTACTATATATATATATATATATAATGCGCTTACTGCCACTGTTAAACTTTTTTTATGACCACAGTTTTAAGAGATCTCTGATAGTACAAATGATCATTTGTCATTTTTCCCCATGAAATTGACAATTTATCTCTCCAGGTTTTAATAATATGACAGTTTTTTTTCTTTGTTTATATCTTTTTAATTGTTTATTTTACTTGATGCAGGACAATAATCCGACCCTTCTGAAACACAGCAACATCCTTTCCATGAGAATGGGACACTTCTTCCTACATGGCTGTTTAAGAAATGAGAAGCTACTCCACTGCATCAGTTAGGGTTGAATAACTTGTTGCCAGCTGAAACATATTAAACACTGCAGCAAAGATCAAATCAAATGTTCTTAAGTATTCTTACTTAAATGCAAAAAAAGGGACTTTGGCAGGGTGGTTGGTTGAGTCTAAGGGTTATACTTAGACTAAATGTACCCTGTTCTTTCAAACAGTAAATTTCTATACTGTTTGAAAGAAATTTAAAGAAATTTAATGGCAATCTGGAGGAAAAATACATCATAACTCAACTCTACAAAAACTGGTTTTGACCAAACTGATCTTTCCATCAATAACATAATTTCATCATGACAAGTTAAAATGTTCTGAAAAATGGCCAGGATACATCCATGTGTCTTTCATTCATTGATCTTCTATACTGCTTTCCTGTACACAGGAAGCCTGAAGTCCATCCCTGGAAACCGGGCACAAGGTGTGGTACGCCGCGGACAGGGTACCAATCCATCATAGGGCACACACCACACACACAGTCAAACACTATGGGCAATTTGAAAACACCAAATAACCTAATATACACGTCTTTGGACTGTGGTAGGAAACCGGAGGACCTGGAGGAAACCCACCAAGAATGGGGGCAACATGCAAACTCCATGCACACAGACCTACAGCGGGAATTGAACCCTTGACCTTTTTAGGTCGAGGTCACAGTGCGAACAACTGATCAAGGGTGAGGAAGTCAACTGAGGAAGGCAGTTTATTCCAAAAAGGTGTTCAGTGTGGTTGAGGTCAATGACCTGGTCAGGACACACAAGTTCTTAACCACTCCAACCTTGACATACCAGGCTTCATGAACCTTGCTCTCAGAACCGTGGCGTGCGCACTTTCTCCTCGCAAACAGAAGCCGTTTGTATAGGAGCATGGTCATGATGGAACAAGTTTGGGCCTCTTAATTCTACATTTGTATGCTACAGCATACAAATACATTTTAGATAATGGTGTGCTTACTTACAGAAGTTGGAGTGCAAGATTGTCAGATTTATTCTGGTGTAATTATAGTAAAGTGGTATTTAACGAATATATAATAAATAAGAAAAAATCTGCAAAAAAAAAACCAAACAAAACAAAAATAATGATGTTACTTATTACTCTGAGTAATGGCGCCTTCAGAAAAGGTAATATTATCACCACAAATGAAGCACAAATCACAAAAGCATTAAGTAACACTGACATTGACATTACGGCACATAGTTCTGGTGTACTTGTGGAGTTGGAGGCGGGACTCACCCTGCTCTGGGTCACGAGCTGCTCTGGGGAATTTGGCGGTACGATATTCTCGCGCTCCATTTCTGAGTCGCTGGACTGTAAAAGCACCGGAGCGCTCTTCCGCCAAGCGCGCGAGCCGCTGGCACCCAGTACCGTGCTCGGTACGCGAAGCGACACTGAGCCCGCATACGTAGCTCCGTCCGGTCGCGCGAGCGCCTCCGACCGGCAGCGCTGCCCGCACGCAGCCCTCCGCTCTGCAGATGACGTGAGGGACGACGTAATCGGCGGCGCCAGCATCGGCTCTGAAACGGACGCGTACTTCTTTTTCCGTACCGGGCCGAAAGACGGGTCGTCGGTAAAACGGGCGATTCTCTGGCGCGTGGACAGGGATGATGACGAACGCAAGAGCACGCTCTCAGAACCGTGGCGCGCGCGCTTTCTCCTCGCGAACAGAAGCAGTTTGTATCCCAGCAACAGGCAGTTCAACAGCAGCAGCAGAACCACACAGGGAATGAGTACGAGCACAAGCAGCGCCAGACTGGACACCTGCAGGCTCTCGCGCAGCTCTGACGAAGGCACAGCAGTTTCCGACTGAGACATTTCATCACAAACTACGAGTTAGAGTGCGAATAAAAACGATACTGGTAATTAGTTAATAGCTGAAGAGTTATTTAAAATAGCGATACAGTCGACTGACTAACCACTCGGATATGTTTAATTCACCCCGGTTAATTGGTGCAAAAGCCACTGGAGCGGTTCGGCTGTGCTGTTTGTGAGGAATGGACGAACAGCTAGTTAACTGAAGGCTAATTTGACTTAAAGCCGGCTCCTAGAAAATAACGTTTCGAAACAGTTCAGAAACACTGGCAACTTACCTCATGTGCTCCCAGGTTGATAATTATATTTAATAATCGCGTTGTTTCTTTTAAATAAATACGTTTTTATTTTATTTTTTACTACTCTAATGCTAAAAGCACTCGGCAGAAGTGTGCGAGGTTGAGGTAAACCTCGCGCGCCTGGTTTAAAATCACGTGCTGGTTTGTCGGTTGTTAAAAAACACACACGCCTACACTACAAACAAGTCAAAAGTGCGTCGCATTATCCAGACAAACACAATCTTAAACATTTCTTAGAGTATTTCTCCTTTTTAATATTAGTATCATTTCCATAAAGAAAACATTCCAAAGAAAGTTCTCCCTCTCTTCCCTTCCTGCCGGGCAAAAATCCTGGCTAACGAAATCAACTCGCGGGGCGCATAATCTGAAGCAACAATATTTAAAAAGGTGGTAAATGTCAAAGTGGGCCGGGTGTCTCGAAGGTTAAGGTGTTGGAACAGGTTCGAGCCCTGATGCTGCCGGGCTGCCACTGTTGGACCTTCGAGGAAGGTTCTTCAGCTCAAAGTGCTCAGATACAATCTGGCATTAAAATGACAACCTGACCCTGTAAGTACCTGCTGACATCCAGAGTGGGGTGTATATCGTGGCAACTGTATACAGATCATTCCCCCCTTACACATGTCAAAGTAGCATCCACATTAATGGCTTGCCTCAAAGATTCCCAGCAGGACCTTGGCCAGAGCACCACACTGCCTGAGCTGCTTTGCCTTCTCCCCATCGTGCATCAATGCTTCCCCTTTCTTCAGGTAAGCAACACGCTTGCTCCTGGCTGTCCACATAATGTAAAAGAAAACATTATTCATCAGATCAGGTCACCTTCTTCAATTGCTCTACGGTACAATTGTAGGCACTTTCGGTAGTGTACATGGGTCAGCATGGGCACTCTGATTGGTCTGTTGCTATGTAGTGCCATACACGGAAAGTTGCGATACCCTGTGTGTTTTGACATCTTTCTAACAGCGTCAACATTTACTTTTCAGTAATTTATGCTACAGTAGCTCTTCAGTCATATCAGACAAAATGGGTTAGCCTGTACTCCCCACACATTTTAGCACTTTCTCAGCTTCCACCACATCTGAGTTGACTAATCAACTAATTAACAGCCTTTTCTTAATTGAAATGCATGTGGTAGAGCAGAGGAAAAAAACTAAAATTTGCAGTGCAGTTGTCCTCCAGGAATAATGTTGGGAACCACGGTCCTATATTAACATTTACAATGGGATTGTTTTGCTCCTGTAATAGAATGAGATAACATTTATTTATGTCTAAAGGTCCATAATGTGTCTAAAGATCCATAATATTCTATTTAACAAAACAGTTAGTTTCGACAATAGATGGTAACATCCTGCATCCTGGGGGGGCTTTTGCCCACAACCCCATCACAAATATTCTGAGATATTCATCACAGCAGCACTCCATCTTGTGCGATATCACTAAAATTTACACTACATGGTTGCACTACACTTCTGATGTCACACAATAGCAAACACACAACTGTTTAAGGGTTCTTTTCATTGAAAGTAAGGGGATAAAACCTATTTTATCCCAATAGCATCCCTCTGTGCAAAGAAATCATGTGACCTGAGCCTTGAGCTCAACCCATTTGACCTCAACCCAATACCTTTGGGATGAATTGAACCAACAACTGCCCACCAGATATTTTTATTTGTCATCTTTACTTAACTTTAGTAGTGCTCTTGTGGCTGAATGAGCATAAATGACCACATTTACACTCACTCACTCACCATCTATACAGCTTAATCTTGTTTTCAGGGTCGCAGGTGGCCTGGAGCCTATCGGAGGAGATTTAGGCCACGAGGCGTGGTACACCCTGGACAGTGTGCCAGTCCATCGGAGAGCACACACACACACACACACACATTAACAGCAATTTGCGAACTCCAATTAACCTAAGGTACATGTCTTCGGACTGTGGGAAGAAACCGGAGTACCCGGAGGAAACCTACCAAACACGAGGAGAATATACAAACTCCATGCACACAGAGACCTATTAATTATTGCTGCTAACTTTTGGTGATTTTAAAATCACTAAAAGTGTATATTTCTAATATTTCTGTATATTGATACTAATCCGCAAATTTAGCATCTGTTGTTTAAACCGCTAATAATATTTCCATTTAATTCCGTTGTTGTTTCAGCACCGGAAGTGGCCATAATTTTTGTGGCGTTTTTGTTGCAATGACCGACAGGGGGAGCCACATTATAGCAAGAAATATGAGGGTTCGTTCCAAACTCTAGGACTCGATGTTCTTTCTGTTGCAACTTAAACCGATTAAGGGGAAACTTTTGTGGGATTCACACAAGCAGCCTCAATGATTCTTGACTTCCCTTATCAGAAATTTTTCCAAGCAGATCTTTATTTGGTGTGTGTGTGTGTGTGTGTGTGTGTGTGTGTGTATTCAATTATTACATATTAAACATAACATTTAATATCGTACTGGATATATCTTATACTGTAGATGGTACAGTTCAGCCATCATAATTTTTGACCCCTTACAACATATGCAATCACCTGTAAACTAAAATTGCATGGCAAAAACAACAACATATTAACTATTGACCTGTACCTTCACAAATGTTTATGTGAGCTAAAGGAAAAATAGGCTCTGCAAGTTTTTAAATTTTATTTTACCAGACTGGTAAGTTCATCAGACAGGAAGGGACGTTGGACTTAAAAGGCATGCATTTTATCAAGGTGAACTTTAACCTAAAGCCACTGCTGTTTTGTCCAACAGAAATCAAGTGGGTGGGATTGCAGTCTCATTTGTACCTTGTTGTAGTCCATGTATCATATCACTGCATTTGTTTTAACACCACAAAAGAAGATCTAGCTTTATAATCCCTGTCAAGTCACTGGCACTTTTGAATTTGAGTTTGAATTTCACCCAAGCCATTTGGATAAGATCTGTTTACTGTTCCTGTTTGAAACTGTAATGCAATGACTATAAAACTCATTAGATAACAGCTTAGACATGAGTAACACTGTTGGAAAGAAGCTTTTGTGATTCATGAGAATGCAGAGGTTTTGAGCAGTACTGTAGGCAGTTGATGGAAATATTATTGCCTAATATTTTGAACACACAATCAAGATTATTGATTGAGACTAACAGTTTCTAATTATTCTTGCCATTTCTTTATATTATGTGTAAGCAGTAGCAGGCAGGGCGGAACCATCAGAGACGTCTCAGTATGGCACAGTGTCAAGAAATACATTGACAAAATATTTTATTTAATAAAGTCTTTATTTGTACATAAAAAAACATGCTTTTCATACAGTCTCATCCTACATGCCAGATTATAGAGCACATTGAAATCTTTCTATAGTTATCTTTTATAAATAATTCATTGAAACATGACACAGGTTCTCTCATAGAGACTAAGTAATTGACGATTCTGTACACAAGTACAAATTTGTCATTGTTTAGAGCGTGTTGAGACGGTCATCATAGGAACAACGATTTCCTACAGGAGTCCATCAAGCCCTTTCCCATAGAGCATGTCACTTCCTGCTACATACAGGATGTGTGTTAATTCTTCAAGAGTAGCACCTCTGTGTGTACAGTATCAGTGTCTGCTTTTGTGTGTACCTGTAGGTTTTGTGTCTATAGGTGTTGTATCTAAGTGCAATGTGTGGCTGCCTAAAATCTATGGACTAATTGTGACAATTGCTATTTTGTGTGCGTGTGTGTACAGTCCGGCACACAATATGCCTCACAGAGACAAAAAATTGGATGCTTTAGCCATCGTTAGATCTGTGTGTCTGCAGGAAGGCGTTAGCATTGTCCAAGGCTGTGTTTTATGATCTCTTTGCTGGATGGCGGGATACGCTCAGGAAACACCACCTGGAACTCCACCATCAGATCACCACGCTGGGCTGAGTTTTTAGCCCGGGGAAGCCCCTCCCCTATTAGTCTTCTCACTGAGCCAGGCTTGATGACATCACTGCAGGGGACAGGCTTGGTTTGGCCATCAAGGGTGGGGACACTAACTGTACATCCACATAATGCCTAGAGAAAGAGAAAAAGATGGAGAAGGTTAGTATGATATGATACTATATCTTAATATGAAAACAATAACAAAATGGTTTCATTATTAAATTTTTCCAATAACAATAGCCTGGTCGTAATAGCTATATCTGTAAGACATCTCCATGCTAGAGTACGCTCTACTCTTTTCGAACCATCAGAGAATGTCTATTATTGTTTTTTTTGTATTGCATAATGTTGAGTCGAGATTGAATGAGGAGAATGTGGGTCAGAGTGAATGAACCTCTCCTGTTATGCAAGTGCTGTTACGAGACGGGTACTGCTAATGTGTTCCTGTTCTCTTGTTCTATTGTCTGAGTGGGAGGAGGGAGGAAATGTGTGGGAGAGAGATGAGCAAGGGAGGGTGAGAGATGCGGGATGGTGGGGGAAGGATGGTGAGAAACAGCAGGAGAGAGGAGTTGGGAGGAGGTGGTGGGTGTGATGGTGCGAGACAGTCGGAGAGAGACGAAGGAGTAAGAGACAAGGAGGAAGAAGACAGGGTGAGACAGAAAATGTTAGGGATTAAGTGACAGATTAATGGCAGGGTGATTTTAGGAGGGAGATAATGAAATATTTGATGTTAGTATTGTGGATTGAAATGAATAACTATAGTCCTATGGCAAAAAAAAACCCTGAGTAAAATTAAATTAAATTGAAATAAAGCATAAAAGAAATGAAGGAGACTTCATGGTGGAAAAATGGCCATAAATGAAAGCAAGGAAAAGTGTGTGTGTGTGTGTGAGAGAGAGAAGATGCTAAGAGCTGAAGAGGGAAGATGAGGAGAGGCAAGAGGCGGAAGAGTGTGTCTGTTTGCCTGCGGGAGAGGGGGAGAGTTTCTAAATATAGCCACATCGCTCTGCAGCGGCTTATCATCTAGTGGCGACTGCGTGGGTGGAGAAAAGAACAGTCTGTACTACTAGCACACACACTCACCTCTCTAAGCGTTATGGTGGCTGTGTAGACTATGTTGGACCCTTCTCTTTTGAAGTGGGCATGCTTCTTCTCTTTAACCACAAACGTGAGGTCATTCGCTCCATGTCCCTCCCCTGGAAAGGTAATCTTTGTCCCTTCCTTCCATCCTTTCTTCACCTCTACATCGATCACTCGTTCTTCTGGCTGAAGGGTGTTCTTCTCTGTGGGTCGGAGACGAGTGACTTTTACACGCTTAGTAACACCTGTCAGAATATCTTCCAGCGACACTTGGAGGTCATGCACTTCGGTTGCACCTCCAGGGTGAGGCCCAGTCTTGTTGCTATGGTGACGGCCCAGGTGGGGTTGAGGGTTTCTCAGGAATGGGTTGAAAAGATCCTCATCTGAGTCAAACTCAAAGTTGAAGAACATACGCCAGGCATGGGTGTCGGTCTTGGGGCCACTGGGAGTGGGGTCTGCTTTAGCAGAAGATGTTCCCTTAGACAAACCTGGAAGAAAGAGAGGTGTGTGATTTTGTGAATTTTTTTTTTCTTAGCCAAAGCATACCAGATATTTTTGCTTAGATGAAATTTGTAGGTGAACTTAAAAAGAGTGACTGGGGAGGACCGAAATATATGCGTGTATGTGCAAATCATGGGTTGGGGAACCTTTTATACATTTTGCATACAGTCTGAACTTTGACTTTCTGTCTATGATTATGCATATACAATTACAAATAAAAGTAGTGTGTGGGGAAATCGGGATAGTGTTTCTTTTGGATTGAACTTCCTCACCTTGCTGGTCATAAATGCTGCGCTTCTCTGAGTCTGTCAGGACTTCATAGGCTTGTGCAATCTGCTTGAACTTCTCCTCTGCGTCTGCATCTGAGTTTTTGTCAGGATGGTAGCGCAGTGCCAGCCGCTTGTATGCACGTCTGATCTCCTCCTCGTTTGAGTCGCTTGGCACCCCTAACACAGCATAGTGGTCCACACACCCAGGTGAAGGAGGAGGACTGGGAATCTCAGGGTCCTCATGAACCTCCTGTTTAGGGAAAGAGAGAGAGAGAGATTAATAATCTAGTAAGAGTTTTATGTTTTTAGCTGTTTTATTCTCCCAGTGATTGGGACACCTATTAAATTTAGAAGTGTGATCAATTTGACACCAGTCTAAATTTATGTTATACACTGTTTGGAGTGCTAAGTAGAATTTGTTGGTATTTTAAACCAATAGTGAAAAGAATTTTTTTCAGCTTTATTTGAAAAGGAAAAAAAAAGAAAAGTACATTCTATACCCTTGAATGTATTACCAGTGACCAGTGTCTGTACTTAAAACCCCCAGGTTACAACTTTTCATCTAAGAGTTTAGTACATTCAGAAAGTACACCAGTTATAAAAATTATGACCAATTTTATCTATTGCAATTCTTCAAACATGAGGGACAAATTACAATACTGATGTGCTTTGTTGATGAGTTAAAAATTAAAATAAACAGACACAAAAAGTTGAATAAGCCAATTGTAGGGAAACTTACCTCTGAGGTCCAGGTTTCCTCGCCGTGGATTACTCGCACCTTGCACTTGACGTTCTTATGCTTCACGCCAAACTGCGTCCAGATGAGAACCATGATGGCTGTTGGTGCTGATGCTGCTGATGCTGCTGGTGCTGCTGATGCTGCTGATGCTGCTGATGCTCTCGCTGTGGCTAGTGCTGAAGCTCGAGTAGGCTCTGTGTAACCAGGCTACTACTGACTGCATCTCTACGGTGCTGCCGGCGCGCTTTTATACCGGCGCGGCAGACACACATACTACCCACGCTGCGTGACCGAGCTTCCCCGGGCCCGCCCAGGATCTGCGCGAGAGGGAATACCGTGTTGGAAACCGAGCTGTTCTCGACGCTCATTGGACTACTCGGCGGCGTCACGTGCTCAAGGCGGCCCAGCACTCCATGTGAGGAAACGTTTCCGGAATTTTAAAATAACCTTCTCTCTCTCACACACGCCCCCCTCCTTCTCGGCTTTCAGATTTAGCTCCTATTATAATGAATTTGGCGAGACGGGAACTTGTACTTCTAGCTTTTTTTTTTGGAAGGATTAAACTATTGAATTATGCAGCCCGTCTGGGCTCATTTGTGCAGGATTATGCTCTTTCCGCAATATTATACAACATATAAATGAACCGAGACCCACAATGAACACGATGGAACATGATGTCCTTTTTTATATGGGTGACAATTATCGTCACTAGTTGTAGAGTTGCAGTGCGTCTTGTGTGTGCTATGATTATGAAAAATAGACTATAAATTAACTCAGGTCTATAAACGCTACAAAATCTCTCTCTCTCTCTCTCTCTCTCTCTCTCTCTCTCATTACAGTCACAGGGTACAAACTGTCCCTGTCCTTGTTACTGGGGTGGCGCCCTAAAGGGTACAGCTTTTTCTAGGAATGCTCAACTTTTAGAAATGTACATGTAGACTTCTTTAAAAACTTTAATTACAAAAACGAGTTAATTAACGTGCATTTACGGACCTTAATTATTTTAAAGGTTCATATAGCCACAATTCCAAGTGAAAGAGCGTACACTTGGAGTAGAATCCCAATACTGTGTGTTTTAAATTTTATGTGTATGAAAAACGACTATATATTTTATAGTTGTGTAGAAATGTGCATAATAAATGTAGTTTGTAAAGTGTTAGGGGAAACACACTGTTGATGTAACAGACTAGTGGTGATGACACTGCATATAGTCAGTGCTGCATGTGAGCCAAAAATGCACCCCTCTCCGGAGTACAAAGGCAATATTATTTCATGTTATTCCTCATGTCTGGGCGGTAATTGGGCGTCGTTTGAGTCTCTTTGCCGCGCCGTACACAGCCTGAATGAGTCTTGTGCCTCAGTACATAAATGGCAGTATTTCCTTAACCATGACGCGTGCGGCCAATAGCAGATGGGAGCACCGCAGGATTCCCGTGGCTACCGGAAAACGGGACAAATTTGGAGAAGATGCACCTTGCGGCAGCGTCAGAGAAATCTTTTCCTCCAAATTCCTCCATTTTGAGGCGAGAGAGCGCTCATGAATGGAAACGCATCAGGTCGAGCCGCGGAAATCCGCCAATAACGCGCTTTATCCATTTGTTTATTTATCATCCGCCTAATTTGTATGTATCATTAAGATAGACTTTGATTTGAGAAAGTGTGGATGGAGTAAAGGAAGCACTCGGCTGTCGAGGCTTGAGGAGTTGGTATCATTTTGTTCAGGATACACAGCAACGTGTGAACAAGTGCGAGACTCGACAGCTTCGAGTCATTTGGCTCAAAATAGGGTCGCACCAGGGCGTTTGTTGTATCCGAGAGTGTGTTTTGCGTGTGAGTGTAAGTGCGAATGTGAGTCGACAGCTCAGTGTCATTTAGTCCAGAATAGGGCTGTGACTGAGTCGTGATCGTGTGTCTGCAGTAACCTTTGGCGCGTGAATAGCAGATGTCCAGAGGGCTTTGTGAATTGTGGTTAGTGCAGTGCGTGCGCGCGCGTGCAATGTGGCGCTTCGGGTGGGGAGGAAGGGAGGGGGGGGGGTTATACTGGTGGGGACCGAATGTCCTCACCAGAAGAATAGAAATGTCTGAGAGTTTTTAATGTTGGTTCTTTTGTCTGATTCCCAGGAGGAAGTCTAAACTGCTTCATTATTATTATTATTATTATTATTATTATTATTATTATTATCATCATCATCATCATCATCATCATTAGTAGTAGTAGTAGTAGAAGAAGTATAAAAGCTATTACAGTTATTATTCTTATTATACTAGTGCATGGTTATAGCTGGACATAAAAGGAGTTTGTGGCCTCAAACTGTGAAGTTAGAACATTGCAGAAACACACAATTTAAAATATTGCTATCACACCTTGATGGTTGCACACAAAGATGTTCCGATATACAGTAGATTCCAGCTGTAAATGCTTCTTAAAAGCAAACTAAATGCATGCATAAAACAAAAAAAGTCTTCTACACCTCTATGCACATGCAGAGATTTCCTCTATCTGTCTGTGTCTGCGAGAAAGACAGAGAGAATGTGTGGTGTAAAAGCTGAGCTGTAGGGTTTCATTCACAGGTACTGTCTGTCCTAGTGTCCCCCCTCCTCTCTCTTGCTCTCTCTCCCTCTCTCACTCTGTGTGTGTTAATTTTGAGTCACGACTCTGAGTATAGTGTGAAATCCTTGAAAGTCACAGATGAAATAGACAGGAAAGAAGTTAGGGTAGGTTAGTCAATTAAACATGTTGATTAGTTCATTATGTGGAATGAAAAGTAATATTAAAATATTATTACTTTACTATTCAGAATTTTAAGATTGGAGGAAAATGATTTAGATCACATTCTTTTATTCTAATAATGTGATTTGTATAGAAAAGCAAATTTCAGTATGAACTAAAATGTTCTAATTTGCAAATATGTCATGTTATTATATATTCTTATGCTTTTACAAATAATACTATGGACATGACATAATATATATATATATATATTTATTTATTTATTTATTTATTTTACGTCTTCAATGCAGAGGTATTATTTGCACAGGGCCGGTGTGATTGCTAGCTTTTAAACCAGACAAATAAAAGGTTTGCACTGGATAGTTGACCGGATCCCAAGATGAACTGATTATACAAATGGAAACACATGCGACTCCTGCCTGGTTGGGATTAAATCCTGTGGCCACACCAGCCCTCTGGACAAGTTTGAATGACTCTACTGTAAAGCATTATAAGAAAAAGAAAGAAAACTGAGACTGTGAAAAAGATAAGAGACAGAAAGAAACCAGTTAAAAAACCAAAGATGTAGTGCCTCCTGTTGGCCATAATGTGCACAAACATTCACTTGTGCATAAGGTCCAGACTATAAAAGCCTTTTCCTTTTGTTGTGGGATTCCTAATCATATACTTAAATTTCCTGTCCAATTTTTACAACCATATTTTACTATGAACACTTTTAGGTGTCATCTGCTACTTACTGTAACTCGAATACTAAATACCATCATACTGTTTCAGTATGTCAAGATTTTTGGCCCAGACAAACACTTACAATCACTCAATCACTTATTGTGCTAGTCCTCTATTGTGCCCTATTGTGCTAGTCCCTCAAATCTCTACAAAGGTGAGTGAACATTTGCACTGGGCCTGTGTCCTTAATCACTCTTAACTACTCAGGGTTGTCTGTGGATTACATAATCTCCATACACAAGTAGAATTCCAAGTAGCTGTCAAAGAAACAGCTTGATAAAATATGAATGATCATATTTAAAAAATATTTAATGAAATTTAGGTATGCAAGTATGTCGCACAGGAAAGCCAAAATGTTGCCTGTGAACTCTGCAACAAAGGACAAAAAAGATAGAGAGCTACACCACAGGTAGTAATAACTTGTCATATGTGGCTGAAAATAATAATTTTAATAAGCACAGCAATAAACACTATTGGCTAATACAAAAGCAGGCATACATGTTGTCACAGTAGAGCTACAGAAATCATTAGCTTCATACTAATAATATTATGGTTATACTAAAAGAAGGTAGGCAGTGTGATGCTGAGAAAATAATATTAGCTAAATTACATTCAAATATTGAGCTGAAGTTGCATCTGAGAACTATGCAGCAGAATAGTTTATGCTGAGATTGACTGACTGAGTGGACAGCAGCAGGAGGTGACGGTCTCATTATTTGATTGGTTTCTGATTATGTTGTCTTATCATCATCTGCATTAATTAGTCATCACCGTCCTCATCATTGTACTGTATTTCACACACTACCTTCCTGCTCCATTCCTGCAAGTCCATTCTAATCATGAAGTGACTCCATTCTTACTGCTTAAACAATATTCTCATCCTGTTCCTGCACACTCTGTTCCTCAGCCATGTTGTGCTCACTCTCTTTCTCCTCAGTGGCCTTGGCCAGCCACTGCTTCTCATATTCTGCCTGTTGCTGAACAATGTCAGGTACTATAGATCTGAACAATTGCTGAACAATCTCAGGTACTAGGGCTGCCTCAGCAAACATGACATATTATATAACAGAACAAAATTTTGTTATTTGTATTATACACACAACATATTTTTGCACATTTGGCAGCATGCCACTCTAGATTAACAAAAAAAATTGTTCCACAACTGTGCTGTAGTGTATCTCTAGTGCATCAGCCCTGAGCACAGTATGGCAGACTACTAGTCCTCTACCAGTGGACTATGTGCACTAAATATAGTCCACACGACATATGGTCATATCTGTTTAGCAGCTTGTGACTACAGTTGTGATTACAATTATTAATTTGTTCTACAGTGCTGGGCACAGCTTCATTTTCTTACTGATTTTGAGACAGAATTTTGCTCATGTGTTGTAAGGAGAATCAAATATAGAAATCACCAGGGCACCACAATGTTGGATGGACGTTGAGATTGGTCCATGCATGTCCTCACTCAGAGGAACTCATCGGCCAGGGCAGTAGTAAGTGGCATTTGCGACCTAAATTAGTGTTTGAGATTTAGAAAGGTTTTGGCAGGTACAGCTGGAGCCTTTCCAAGTCAGCACATTGCCTACTGCTTCTCTTTTATGGTGCAAGGCAGCCTGCTGCTACAGGGCACAGGGACAGGATCATCCTCTACAATACTTATTTCCTCATCTGATGCTTCCCAATTACACCAAATTAATTCTTACATTACATTGAATTCAGAATACAACTTTTGCTAGTGGACAGAACAGTCGAGATGGTTTTTGTGCTGATACAAATGGTGAGCGAGATCTGTAGCACACAGCCAGGTCACCTGGGATTAATGGATTGGTCCTTTGAAATGAAATACAAACTAATAATTTTTGACGTAACATTTCAGGAAACTCCTCAAGGTCAAAGCCCCTATTACACAGGCTTTGTGTGCCCACAGATGAAAGCATTTCAGTGAATGTTATCCATTTGTGAATTAAAAAAAAAAAATCTAGTTTTTTGAGTGGCTGCAAGAGTTCCTCTATAATAAAGGTGTACATGATGGTTATTGCAGTACATCAAAACACCATAGCATTTCTGTTTGCTCAGAAATGTATTACAGTCTTTCTGAAAAGAGTGAGATGACTTCATTTAACATGATTTCCCAAGATCTTGGTATAAACCTAGCAATGACTTCAGCAAAAGACTGGTCTGATTTCTTTGTCTAAACAATAACTGGGATGTTATCCATTTGGCTATTAGGCTAATATAATGCCATGCCATGAATTTTCACTCTAGCGTTGTTAACAATCTAGCAATTGACCTTGCTCTTCTATTAGTTTAAAAGTTCAATATTGCTCTTCCAATGATGGGAGTAATATCTAAGCAGGCCATGGGATGTAGTTTATATTTAATAAACATCTCATCTGTAAGTGGTGAGCACTGTACTCGTGCAATCAAAGTTGTATAATCAGGAAACAATAAATTAGAGCCGAACAAAAACATGCAGCCTTGTACTACAAATGCAGCTTCCACATTATTCAGCCTGCATGTTACACAATCTGTTCTCTCAGAGAACTTCCATAATTAAGCTGAAGCTTTTTTCATTGGCCTTTAAAGGCTAGAAACACACATTGAACAGAAAAATTCTGCAAGGAGGAATGTTTAGGATTATGTAATTCCATGTCCTCCACAAATAAAAATATGTCTTTGAATACATTTGCTATTTGCAGGAATAATGGATTACTTGACTTATCTCAATTTTCTTACAATGATTATAAATGTGGCAGTCCCCATCTGACATTTTGATAGAGCACACCATCTGGGCCAAACGGCTGGAGGCATCAACTGCCTCAATAATCTCCTGGCAAAATGTATTCTTGTCCTGGCTAATTATGTTTATGCTGTCCTGTATTTCTTATATCCACTAAATCAGCTCAAGGGTTTATATATCAGTAGACTGAAGCTTGCATTTGAACATGTATAAATGAGATATTCTTTGTAATTCGAGAATACTTTCATTGATCTTCAGTAACTGCTTTATCCTGATGACCACTGTGATAGATTTCAGGTTGTGGCAAGTAGCTATACACATACAGTACATCACATATCTACACACTTATTCACACCTCGGCAAATCAGCCAACAAACTCTTTTTGTATTAATCCACAACTCATTTAAAAAAAGAACTCTGGTATTCTTTATGTACTACAACAAATTTATTTTTGATTTCCCCCACTGAAGATGAAGAATGAACAGCAGAGATGGCTTGGTTACAATCAAATTTCAAATGTAAATACATGAGATTGAGTCTACAGTTTTCACTGAGTATGCATTTAAACAAGGTGTAACAGGTTCTAAGAGAAATTGGTGAATTATCAAAAGCATACACTTTGTATATACACATATCTTACCCTTATCCTAGCTTACCCTTACCCTCACATATCAGACCGGTGTCGCACACAAAACCAATTAGCTGTGCCACACACAGAAATATAACCACTTGGCCATGCATGGAGGTGTGAGGTGTGCATTATTGTGCAGACTATTTACAGAGGATACATGATTGGCTGTGTGCTAAACTCCTGGAAGTCATCTGGAATAGTGTCTGCAAAAGAAAAATTTAAATCACAAGATTTGTTATAGTGTATATATACACACACACACATACATATCTATCTATCTATCTATCTATCTATCTATCTATCTATCTATCTATCTATATATATATATATATATATATATATATATATATACTGTGTGTATACAAACACACACACACACACTTAAAGAGCTCACCATTACAGCGGTACTTCAAATTGGACCATATAATGTTCTCCTGGGAGAAGCAGAATACACCCAACCGTCCTCCCCTCATTGTCGTGTCGATTGTCACACCAGAGTCTGCCACCAACTCTGTGCCTTCATAGAAACGCACCCTACACACACACACACTGTCATTACACACATCACTGTACTTATCATGCAAGCTTATCATGCAGGTAAAAGAGCAGAGTGCATGTGGGTGTATGTTTAACGTTGTTAAAAGAGGCCTGTTTCTTCTATTTTTGCAGCAATTTTAAAAGCTGAAAAGAGCTGCAGGGGTGGAAATTCTAAGAGCCACTTCTGAAACAAATAGAACTATGGTGACCGGGCTATTTCAGTTATTGAAATATATGAATTGCACTTCATTTAGGAAATTCTGCGAATAGTGTCGTATTATAGAAGTTTATAAATTGTTCCAGTACTTCCACTGAAGTTTCAGTACTTTTTAAGATCAATGTAAAAATAGTCCTGGCTTTTTCTGTAGCGTGCTTTAAGAGACACACTGTGATGTGATTTCAATGATGTCAGGCTTTACACAAGTAAATATTAATGATATACAATAAAAACATGGAAGGAATGAAAGACGTTGCAGAAAATTCCTGCATGACAGGGTGGTGTGATGAGTGTAAAATCGGTATGTGTAAGTTTTCTATAACAGCTGTGTTTTATTCCTGAAATTCTTACACTTTTTACTTACGTAAATGAAGTATTAAGGAAGTTAATAAAGTAAATAAGCTATAAATTAGCTTACCGGATGTATCCCACTTGTGGACGGTGCTGTAGGTACCAACGGTATGAGACTTTGTCCTTCCAGCCTACGTTACGAGGGTCTTTCCAGAGCAAGCGCACCTGATCATTAGTGTCTCCTGTATGCCAAAGGGAGTTTCTCAAATGTTCACCTGGACCAGACTTGGACTTCACTGCCTAGGAGGGATAGAAAGATTTTTACAATATTAGTTTCAGTATTAAGGAAAATACATAAAAATACGTTTGGTTGTAGGAAAGTAAGACATTGATTGATGGAGCAACATAATTAGTATATAGGTAGTAAGTTCTAAACATACATATTGGACATCTACTTGTATGCATGTACACAGTAGTATAGTAATTCTATAGTTAGATATAACTAGGTCAGAAGTCAACAGGAATCATGTAGTGTCTGACCTTCAGTTGAATGCCAGGCTCAGCAACAGCTCTGAAGGGTGTGGCCTGCCAGTAAGTCTGCTCCGTTTGCTTCCACATCACCACATAGAAGCTAGACGAGTCCTGATAGCCAAATATGAAGCCAGCATAGTCGTCGTCAGTCACAGTGTTCACGTGGAAAGTGCCCTCAAAGTCAACACCACTGAAAGCTGTGTAACCTGAAATACCAACAGTAGTTCTAACTGTGACAAATTGTAGAACGCCTTAATCTCAAGGTATATAAAGGAGAGTCCTTAGAATGTAAAAAAAAAATCACATTGATTTGAGTTACTTCATATTATGGCAAAAACATACTGTGAATGTGTGTGCACCTACCCACAGCAAGGCCAGGGTCACTGTTCATTGTTTGCACAATCTCCATACCCTGCAGCACATGGGAGGCAAGGATATTAGTTCAACAGTCTGAGAATGTTTGGCATATCAGACATGGGTCCTTGACCTGATGTTTTAGAAGCTACAATTTAGAAAGTACACTTAACTAATCAGCCACCTTTTTATTCCTGAGTGCACAGCTTTTGCTGCAGCAGCCTACATACTCATCAGCACTCCAGTCATATGCTATGCTACAAAATTTACATTTTAACACACTGCTATTTTTACTATGCTGCAGCAATATATGTAATGTGCATATTTTAAAATATCTCTTTCTTAGCTGTATAAATAATCCTCCCTCCCATTTCTTTTTCTTCCTAGTATTGTCACCTGACACATTTCCACCAACCAGATATCTCTCCCCCATCACATGACAACCTAATGGGGTAAGTGAAGGCTAAAGAAGGTGTGTTTCCTGCAAGACACATAAAGACATCCAGCCACATCTTTTAAAATAGGTTTCATTAATTTTTCAGAACCATTAAAGAAAGTACAGGTGTGGAGTGTTAGTGAGGAGTATGAATTATCCCTAGAACTACATCTTAAGCATGAAGTTACATATATATTAGTATATATAGTACTATTATAGTAGTCTTTATTGTTGTCCTGCTCATCGTCATCATAATGTCATGCTATGATTAGATTATTAGTTACATGCTGTAAATTAAAAGGACATCAATATAATAGATTCATTTAGTAAATTATACAAATACCAGCTGGCAGCACACAGGCTGTTTGAATGCTAAATAACAATAGTTCTGTTAGCCAACAGAACAAAACTCACTGAATTAATCAACAATTATTTTAACACCAATGTAAGTGCCAACAGTTGAGATCAGTTGAGGCAAGAGTAACAATGGTACTCTAAATGTGATTTTGTGAGTTAAACACTCCTGTGTATTATGATGTTGCCATCTCTTAAGATTACAAACATATTAATGGCTTTAAAGATATATGCCCAGGTCTTGTTAGTGGACTTTTGGACTATACTGTTGATGTGTTGGATACAGCAAAAATGGGCAAGCGTAACGATCTGACCATCAGACCATCTCCAAAACGGTGCGGTCGTCCTGGTATGCAGTGGTTAGTACCTACCAAAAGTGTTCCAAGTGTTTCATGAGGGTCCAAGACTCACTGACATGCATTTGGGGTGAAAGCTTGTCTGTCTGGCTGATCCCACAGAAGACCTACTGTAGCACAACTGCTGAAAATTCTGCATGAGGAAAATGCTTAACCATGGAGCAATGGAAAGAGGTGACCTGCTGTGATGATTCATATTTTCTTTTGCATCATGTGCCCTTTGGGAAGAGATGGCACCAGAGTGCACTGTGGGAAGAACGCAGGCTGGCGGAGGCAGTGTGATGCTCATGGCAATGTTGTGCTGGGAAAACTTTTTCCTGGCATTCATGTGGATGCTACTTTGACACATATCACCTAATTAAACATTGTGGCCAACCAAAAACACCCCTTCATGGCAACAGTGCAGTGGTAGCTCAGAGGGCTATGGCATTGAGTTGCTGATTGGAAGGTCAGCGGTTCAAGCCCCAGCTCCACCAGATTGCCATTGTTGGGCCCTTGAGCAAGGCCCTTAACCCTATCTGCTGCAGAGGTGCTGTATCATGGCTGTGCCTGTGCACTGTGCTGTAATGTACAAATTTTCAGCAGGATTGTATGCTCAGAACCACTGCAAAAAATGTTCAAGAATGTATTAAAGGCCATGACAAAATTGCGGTGATGACTTGGCCTCTAAACGTTTGCAAGATTGTATTTGCTGCTAATATCTTGCCATATATCACAACACAGCATTTTTCTGAAGTCCATGCCTTAACCAGTCAGTGCTATTTGGTGGCACAAGAGAAACCTACACCATATTAGGCAGGTGGTTTTTAGATTGTGGCTGTTCGCTGTAATAGGTTAGTGAGGGCTAGATTATTTGTTTAAATAATAATTTATAATTTTTTGTAAAGCCATCTATGCAGTTAAGAACTGAATGTTAATAAAACAGACTGTTAATAAAATTGTAATAAAATTTGAATAAATTTGAATTAAATTTGTTACAATTAATCTCTAACAGCTAAAGTGTTCACTGACAAACAAAAATTAGGCATTACCTGGTTGAGAACCACCCAGTTGGGGTCAATCTGGGCATCACCCTCAGGGTCCAGCACAACGGTCTGATATGCCCTGAAGTCTGTCAGTGTGATCTCTGCATTCTCGGGACAGACATCAATCCTGTCGATCACCTTGTCTTGGTCAAAATCTGACTCGCATACATCACCTACATTGTCATCTGGAGAAATTAATAAAAACCAGGTGAGTGCAAAGTTCTTCTGTAGTGTTTGGAAAGGTTTTCTTTAATCATGTTACTAAGTATTGTGTTTACTCTGTAAACTTATGCCCTCTACTGTTCAAGTATGACTAAATAAAAATATAAATAAATTTGATTTATGATCTGAGGTGGCTACAACTTAAGGACATTCTCTTTGATTTAGAATTTGATGGGATTGTGGATTCTAATTTAGTTTGAAGCTCCCACAGAACGCTAGGTTCTGTGGACATGCTGCACTCACTGTTGTCGTCTGTTTGGTCAGGGTTTGGCACTAGACGGCAATTATCTGGGCCAGGGGGAAGGACATCGGGGATGCCATCGTTATCATCATCATCATCACATTCGTCACCCAGTCCATCTTTATCGGTGTCCAACTGGGAGCTGTTTATCACTAGTGGACAGTTGTCTTTTGAATCTTGATGTCCGTCACCATCACTGTGTAGCAGGAATTTAAAATATAATAGTGTAATATGGCATACACTAGTACACATAAAGTGACACTCTAGGCTAGGCTAAGACTTGAAAGTCTATGAAATTTATACAATCAAGGAAAGCTGTCTTTTTAACTTAAGCTCTAAGGTAACTTAAGGATGGGACCGATCAAAGTAAGCTATAAACAAAGTCAATGGTAATTTAAGTAAAATATTGATAGTTTTCTTACCTGTCTTGATTTGTGTCACAAGAGTCTCCAACAAGATCATTATCAACGTCTGACTGTAAAACAAAGGAGTGGAATTTAAGATTTAACCAAAATTAGAAAAGTGATTTTAATAGTAATTTCTTAACAATGTCAGGCTTTGCACCTGGAATTTGTCAGAGTAGAGGTGGAGTGTGTATGTGTGTGTGTGTGTGTGTGTGTGTGTGTAGAGAGAGAGAGAGTGACAGAAAGTGCAATGAGAGTTATTGTGGTTGGTGTTGGAGAAAGAATTTTTAAATGAAATGAAAAAAAATAATTTAATTTGCGATTGAGAAAAATGTGCAACAATGATTGTGCTTTGCTAAAGCATGCCTGGTTGGGGTTGGGAATATCAGGGCAGCTGTCACAAGCATCTCCCACTCCGTCTCGGTCTCGGTCCCTCTGGTCTCGATTTTTCACTCTTTGACAGTTGTCCAGGAAGTTTTTAATACCTGCAAGTAAATCACAAAAGATACCAACCAGTTACACTGAAATGACCATAGTAAAACTGTCAGAGGAGAGACCTCTGAGCTAAAAGCAATTTATAAGTGGAAACTTGCATTATTATTTATTATTATTATTATTATTATTATACAGAAAAACACACGCTTTACATTTTATAGCTAACCAAAAATTAACTTAAAGTGCTGAAAGGTTTCCTTTTGTTTACTGAGGTTAGGATTGGGTATAGGTGTGAATGTAGCAATAATTTATTAGCTGGCTTTAGCATCCTCCCAAGGGGAGGAGTTTGTGAGTGCACAATTTCTCACCATCTCCATCCATGTCATCGTCACATGCATCCCCAAGGCCATCTAAATCAGTGTCCCTCTGGTCTGGATTCTCAATGGTTATGCAATTATCACAAGCATCACCATGGCTATCCTTATCACTGTTCAACTGATTCACATTTGGCTTCAACCAGCAATTGTCCTAGGCGCATAAACACACAGGTATGTCACAGTAACTCAGTCAGATGTATTTATGAGCCAAAGCTATAAACTTAAGAACAAGCTTTAAAAGAACTATGTATCTGTTGATGTTCTCAGATAATACTTTGGCTCAAAACACTAAAAAAATTACCAGAGAATTCCTGCTTGTCTGCAATAAAACAAATGTTTTATGTGAGTGTACCTGCTCATTCAGTATTCCATCTCCATCAGCATCTGGGTCACACGCATCCCCTTGTCCGTCTGAATCGGCATCTTCCTGACCTGAATTTGGCACCATAACACAATTGTCCTAAAATAGACACAAACAGTTAACACACTGGCCTTTTCACTCTCAAGACTCAATCCATCCTGGTCATGTACCGTCAGAAGCATTGTTACCTTTTTGCAGGTGGGATCTCGGCAGCGAAGCTTCTCATCTGGGTACCCGTCAATGTCAGTGTCCTTTCCACATAGATAGCCATTTCCTGCCCAGCCAATACCACACTGGAGCACACAGAAATATTTAAAAACACAGTTTAACCAATCCATTCGGTTTTAGTGGTTTGTGGTTAGGGTATAGCTTTTGGGCATGAAGGCATGAACCTGCCAAATGACTGTACTGAGTGTGAATGTGTGATCCGACAGATGACTGTACTGAGTGTGAGTGTACATGTGTGTGTTAGTCATGTAGTTACCTGGCAGGTGATGGTGCCATCTCGTTCCTCAACGCACTGTGCGTTCGGATCACAGGGGTTCTGCAGCCGATTACCACAACTCTTTTCAGGCTTACAGCCTTTCACTTGGTCACCCTTGAATCCTGGTTTACATTCACCACAGCGATACGAACCCTACAGACACATATATACACATATGCATACACACATACATACAGTTGAGTTATGCATGTTAATATGTGTGTATCTCCATGTTATGAAATCTCTGTTTACACCAAACAGTTACAATAGGGAAAATTAGGAGCTGTTACCATAGAGTTCAGGCAGACTGAATTGTCTGTGCAGCCTCCATTATTCGGTCCATTGCACTCATCAATGTCATCACACACCTGTGGTTAGAATAAGGGTTGCATGATCCAATGATCCATGATACAGTTATGATGAAGTCAAGGAACACATTTACACACAAAAAAAATAAGCTGTGAATGTACAGCTATGCAAATTCTTTTATTTATATGGTCCTGCAAATATATACATGTGTATCTCAATAAATTAGAATATTCTCAAAAAGTTGATTTATTTCAATAATTCAATTTAAAAAGTGAAACTCCTATATAGATTTATTACACACAGACTGATATATATCAAGTGTTTATTTCTTTACATTTTGATGATAATTGCTTACAGCTAATGATAATCCAAAATTCAGTATCACAGAAAAAGATTTTTAACACAGAAATGTTGGGACTGCTGAAAAGTATACACATGTATAGCACTTAATACTTGGTTGGGGTTCTCTTTGCATGAATTACTGGAGCAATGAGGCGTGGCATGGAGGCGATCAGTCTGTGGCACTGCTGGGGAAGCCCAGATTGATCTGATAGTGGGCTTCAGCTCTTCTGCATTGTTGGGTCTGTTGTCTCGCATCTTCCTCTTCAAAATACCCCATAGATTATTTAGGTCGGGCGAGTTTGCTGGCCAATCAAGGACAGGGATACCATGGTCCTTAAACCAGGTACAAGTACTTTTTAGACCTTGGACCTGATTAAACATAGTGGACCAACACCAGCAGATGACATGGCTCCCCAAACCACCACTGACCGTGCAAACTTTACATTGGCCCATAAACAACTTAGACATTGTGCCTCTCCTCTCTTCCTCCAGACTGGGACCTCGATTTCCAAATGACATACAAAAATGACTCAACTGAAAAGAGGACTTTGGACTGTTGCTCAGTGGGCCAGTCCTTTTTGTCCTTAGCCCAGGTAAGACACCTGGTTCAAGACTGGCCTGACACAAGGAATGCGACAGTTCCATGTTCTGGATACATAGCACTGTATCAAGCTGCAGTCCACTCCTTGTGAATTTCCCACAGATTCTTGAATTCCATTCAACTTTCAACTTTCTATTAATGTGCATACAGCATTCTGTGAACAGCCAGCTTTTTAAGCAATGATCTTTAAAAAAGATCCTTTGTGTCTTATCCTCCATGTGCAGGGTGTCAAGGATCGTTTTCTTGACCACTGTCAAGTCAGCAGTCTTCCCCATGATTGTTTAGCCCAGACTGGGAGTCCATTTAAAGGCTCAGAAAACCTTGTTTTGTAAAAAAAGTGTTTAAGTTAATTAGCTGATTAGCGCGGCAGGGCACATGCGCCGAATCAATTCCTCTTCCCTCAGATAATGCCTGTGCATGTGGCCTTGATGAAATATTTTTGACACTGGTATACACACTACATTCGTGGGCGTAACTTCGCAATTCGAAAGAAAAAAAAAAAAAACGAGTTTTGTATATGCAAACTGTTGTGGCTGTAGATTTTGGAATTCAGTTCAGACAAAACACAGAACTACATACACCTTTTTTTTTTTAACTCGAATATTTTTTATTTTATTCCACAATATTCTAATTCATTGAGATGCACCTGTGTATGTGTGTGTGTGTACTGTATACTGTACGTTTATATACACACCAACAACATTATAATGTAATACTGTATAACAGCCACCTTGAGCTTTCAATTCAATTTTCTACTTTTTGAGTTAGCATATGCTATAACCACCTATAAAAGCAAGTACACTTACTTAAAGTGAAAGTAGAGACATTCACAGGATGGATTTTCTTTTTTTATTCAGCTTGAGAAGGTCTAATTTTTGTGTGTATCTGCCTGCAATAATTCTTTATGACTTCAGTTGGATGAAATCTCCACAATATAAACAAACCACCATCTTTGTCATGCAGTTACTAAGGACTGCTACATTTTAATAAGCATGGTCTTTTCATTTCAGCTTTAATATTTGACAGCTCACTCGCCCCCATATGAAAGCAAAAAATGTGAGAGCTTTTTTGTTGTTGTTGCCTCCCACAGATATAATTCCCAATGCACATCTTTATTCTCAACCAGATGCCCTGTGAACATTCTTGGCAAGCTTTTTAAAAAAATGAATAGTGCATCTCCTATTAATATTTGCATTTGTATCTGTTTAAAAAACACAATCTGTTCAATATTTATGACCAGTTGCATCTTTAATATATACACACTGACCTGTTTGTGTGTCTGTGCAAAAGCAGCTCCCACCCCCTCCACTGGTTGGCCAGTGTATCCGCTAGGACACGCCTCACAGCGGAAACCTGGAGCCGTGTTCACACATTTCACACCCGGGAAACAGGGGTTAAACTGGCACTGTAAAATACACGCACACACAAATCATTCATAATCATTCCTAATACTATCTCTAAACTGTATATTTTTGGGAATAATAATAAATAATGGATATGGGATATAAAATTAGCTCGTAGACTTTGGGAAGATAATTATCATTTTTGTCCAAACATGGTTAAGCAGTTTGTCATCTTTAGTAACGTATTAAAGTATTACCTCATCAACATCATCACAGCTATAGCCATCTCCGGTGTATCCATCAGGACAGGGGCCACACTCCACGCCTTCCTCCGTCTCAGTGCACATTCCAGGACGGAAACACACACCAGGAGCACAACGCTGCTTTACCGTAGTACCATCCAGCCCTGCAACACAAGCACACGAACATGCAAATTTACTGAGCATTATCAGTCATCAGTGATTACACGATAAACACCTTGCAATATAATGTCAGAATATCTGTTTTTTAGACTCAATTTTCCAAATATAGCCTTTACATACACACAATCCAGTGCTGTGGTCTTTGAGTGTGTATGTGTACGAGTCTTTCCTATTTTTTACATCTTTACATGAAAATATCATGCCTGTTAGAGTAGAACAAACAGTCTTTGGTACAGGTCTTTGAAAACATCTTGCTGCTGGTGCTGCTTCCATACTGATGGCTATTTTCATTTGTGGTTAGACCATTTGGTTACCATATGTGGAGACAAATGTTATGGTCGGGTGGTTGAATTTTTAAACACACCTAACCTTTTGGTAAAAAAAAAGTGTCTTACCACATGCTTGACACTCAGAGATGGTGTTTCTGAGGAAGGCAGTCTCTTTAACCTGTGAATAATGTTCAGAATCAATGTGGGAAACAACACAATCTAATTGGAGAATATCGACCCAACTAACACATTACCTGCTGAACAAGCACATCTTTCAGCTCATTTATGACTTTGGTGAGCTCCAGCATCTGATTGGTCAGTTGTTTTGTATTGAGCCCTGGAAAAAAAAAAAAAAGTTAAATCAGGCTTTTTTTCAGTGTAAGTGTAAAGTTATCTGTGGAGATGTATAAAAATCTCTCTGTGATTATCTCAATTAATTGGGTCCAGGTAAGGATGCTAACTTTATTAAGTGTTATTTTAAATAGTTTTTACCTAGTGCCTGTACGGAGTCGCTCTGGTGGGTTTGGCAACCTTGCAGTGATGCAATATTCTCAACTGAATCACCATAAGCCAGTTTCAGCTCCTCAAGCTCCTCCTGTCAAACATTGAGAAAAAACATGTTTTACCACTTTCATAGAAACACATTCATGATATTCATAGCATTTTAATTAGGATTTTTTTTTTTCAGTGACTGGATTTTTTTACACCATTCTGAGCAGCCTGTTGTGTGTGTGTGTGTGTGAAAACCTCAGTATTTTTTGCAATACCAGCCCATTTGTCCTAAAGTACCATGCCATGATTAAAGTCACTAAGATCACATTTTTTTCCCACATCATGATGTAAACATTAACTGAAGCTCTAGACCTGCATCTGCATGTGTTATGCATTGTGCTGCTGCCACATATGTGACTGGAAAATGGTATGAATCGACAAAAACCTTTTTAAAATGACCAATGAATGTAAATGGAGTAAAAGTTAAGTAAAGTACAGAAAATGTCCAGAAGAATGTGTAGTAGATAAAAAGAGCATATAAACATGTACTGTAAGTACCTTTTAACGAGCACTTTGCTTGCTTGGCTGAATGAACTGTCTTTTGCATTACAATTCTTTATTTAGTCTCTGCAGTTAATCATTGAATAGTATGTAAATGAATTTTATGACTCAAAATGTTGATTTGAGCGTACTGTGTGCCCATCTATTTATGTATTCCTTTGTCAATGTGTCTAGTTGTTTTGTTATGCTTACCTGTGCTTTTCTCTGCATGGTTTTCAGCTCCACACCTTGATTGTTACTGAGCCTATTGAACACTGCTGGTAAATCTCTCAGCGTCTCCACCAAACGGCAGTCCAGATGCAACTCTACCCCTGGCACCGGCAGTGTTGCCTGGCCGGGTGGAAAAGACCCCTGGTTGTATGGAACCTCCAAACCCTTCAGGTGAAAAAGGAGGTGGTGCTTCTCTCCGTCCGCCAGTTTGAGGTTATTAAAAGTGACAGTGGCTATCCTGCCATCAATGCGTAAGTAACGCAGTGTAGCTAGTCATAGAAGGACAAAAGCGAAAATAAGGTTTTCAAATATAAAGTTGGTAATAACAGCAAGGAGATAGAGAAGAAGAATGAAAAGTAGGTCAGAAATACAAACATGACTCCAAGGTTACCTTAAGGTTTGTTCACATTGCATAAATGCCATTCAGACATGCTTACCTTTGTTCAATTTGCCCATAACAGTGAACTCAAAGTATTTGCTGTTGTCTCGTGGATTATACAGGCCAAAAACTGTGGTTCCAGTTCGGGGTTGCAGGCGGAACGTTGCAAGCAGGAAGAGCTCCGTTACTCCCTGTTCTGCTAAACCTCCATGCAGGAGATCTGGCAGACAGTCTGGTGATGTCAGGAGGTTATACACTGTAGAGGTAAACAGTATCAATAAGCGTGTGAACAGGAAATGTTCACGGTCATGAAGTTATTTTAGCCATATGTTGTTTAGGTAAATGTATATGGCTTTGAACAAAAGTTGTGCAACTGCTCACAGTTTGAACTCCGTTCGAAATCCTCTGTAGATGCAACAGGCACCAGTATAACCAAATTTAATGAAGACAGCATTCTAACAGTTCTCGAGAAATTGGTGGTATGAAAGTAGAACAAGTAATCGGTCAATGAGCTGAGGCTGCTTTGCATAGATGATTCCAGAAATATTAATTTGGAAGGTGCCAGTGTAGAAAGGGGCAGAATTCAGACAGAGTAATCCCCACTCCTTAAATGGATATTAAGAGCACTTTGATGTTCAATATTATTATTACACTGGATCATTTACAATATTTAATTAGAAGCCTGTTTTGCTCATTTAGTTCAACAGGTAATGAATAATGAAAATAAGGTGTTTCTCTAAACGCTTAGTTTAATACATAAATAAATCTTCAAACTATTACTGAGGTCCGTAGTAATAAGCCTGAAAAAAAGTGTACTGTACTCAGAAAGTGTAAACCCAATACTCAGTGAAATCAGTAGTCTATAATATATTTTAATGTTGATTTAGATTGACACTTATTCAAATAGGCTTCAGTTTTGTTTAAAGTAATTCATTTAAAGTTTCAAGAAGTTGGCCTACTTGACCAGTGGTACCAATGATTTCATTGCCTGAAACTGCAAATACAGATGTTGGTTGTTATGGCGGTGGCTATTGGCCATTTGCTGTTTGGCCCAGAACAGGGCTGGTATTTATGTTTCCGTTTATTACAATAAAGGTGTGTGTTGAGGCAAATCCAGCACCATAGTTCAGACTTTCATTTGTTTAGAGAACTGCTCAGGGATGTTGCCAGTGTTCAACTGACATTTAAGCCTAGACCCAACTTTTTTCCAGTCTGTTGGCTTAAAGTGCCATACCTGTATGCAAGCTTTGGCAAGTCCCTAGATCGTTTCCCCTCTTCATGCTGGTTCATGTGCCTGGTCAGGACTGTTTCTGCTCACTCCAAGGCTAATATCGTCATGTTTGTGTTTGTTGAGTTGGTTGCTGTGCTGTGGTTGCTGTGCCATTACTTTTACAAGAACCTAATCATCTCTAACTACTGTCTGTCTGTCTTTCTGGCTGCTGAAAGATTGAAAACCTTTTTGGTTTTTAAGATCCGGGGCAATAAAATACAGCAGTGGGAAGCAAACCATGACCATATCAACTTTCTATTTCCGTAAATGAAAGATGAAAGAAAAGAAAAGAACAGAACTCGAGGTCAACCTGTTATACCAATCAGAGCCCTGGAGCAGCTGCCATGACCAATCGCGAATGTCTACTGCTATAATTCTGCGCACTCAAGATTGTTTGCCTACAGACAGTAAAAAATTACTAACACATGTGCTTTGCTTGTGTGTGTGCATATGCATGTGTAATGTATCTCAGATCAAATCCAGATGATCCTGAAGCCCCAGGGGAATTAAATTAAAACAAACCTTCGTTAGATTAGATGATTTTAACCAGGGCCAAATGGTAATTTAAACATGAACACAACAATCATCTTGCGGGGGTTTTTTTTGTTTTTTTTTAGGAAACACTAAATATAGATTTTATGATCTGGAACAAAATGTGATTAATAGCAGATTGAGGAAGAATATTTGAGGCTGAGAATTTGTGTCTGTTTAGGTATGATTTTTTTTGTTTAGGTATCAGAGCCACATTTGTGTTGTTTGGATTTAATACAATGATTGATTTCCACAACTCTGCTAAAATCATCATGAGTTTAACCTGCACACAGCTTAAGTAATGTACACTGTTACTGTCTGAGTCTGTCTCCCTGTCTGTCTCTTTCTTTCTTTCTCTCTCTCTCTCTCTCTCTCTCATACAGACACACACACCACACACGTACAAAATTGGCAGTAATCAGAGTGGAATCACTTTGATGCTATACAATGATTATACGTTTTCGCACACCGTAACAGCTAAAACAAGTTCAGACCACCTGAGGCTCATGAGAAGAATAAAAAAAAGAGCAAACATTATGAAAGAGTGAACATCACTGAAAGACAGAATGAACATGAATGAAATGTATTTAGATAATATTGGTCATTTAAAGGTTTTTCTTATTTTATTATACTGCAAGATTTTAAAAGATAGGATAAAATATTATAATGTACAGTAAGGCTGGTAATTAAAGAGAACAGAAAAGAGACAAGACGTACTTACCGGTTGACTCAGCATCTACAGCTAAATTTAAACTGAGAATTATAGATATGTATACAAGAAGCTTCATCCTCCCTGTCATCTTTCACACACAACCTGTGTGTGTTGTCAATCCTGTAGAGTCTCTAAACTTAAATAGTTTGTTTATACTTATATAAGTGACTTAAAGATCCAGTAGCTGTCTATGTAGTGATGATTTCTTCTGCAGTCAGTTGTTTTGTTTCACTTCAAAGTTCTCTTGAAGTGTCTTGAAGGGAAAAAAGAGTGGGTTATGTGCTCCCGTGTGTATTTAATGGGGTGTGTGTGTAAAAGAGTGAGGTAAGGGGTTGTCTATCACATTAGAGCAGCTGTGGTAGGCGGAGTTATGAGTTTAACAGACGGCCCCATGCTGTGGGGGGCGGGGGGGGGGTGGAGCTAGGGCTGTCTTGAGTCATGTCTGTATAGTTTTGGCACAGTTTATAAGCCTTCATTTGTTTCCCATCATTTTCTCATTTTTTCATCTCACCTTTCTTCTCTGTCTTATGTTTACCCATATTTTCATTGCTTTGTCATTGACAGGTATTAAAGTTTAATGATTCATTTGGGATTTGGGGACAAGACTTGGATTGAGCAACATGTGTGTGATTTATATAAAATATTGCCCAATCTTTGTTTTTACATCATTTATAATACTGATTTCATAATTTTTTAAGAGGGATGTTGAATTGCATTCAATAGGTACATAATTTTGCAGTGAAACATCTGGGCAGGTACAACAGAAAATAGTTTTGGACATGTAATTTTCTTTATGGCAAATTGTTAGGGCAGACAGTTCTTTAGATCTGTAGAGTAATCTCTACATTGGGGGATGATTTCTACTTGTGCATTAGCATCAGCAGCTTTACTGTAAAGCTGTACTGTAAAAATACTCCTACTATAGTCATTTTAAAAGTTAAAGGATTGATCAACTAAGAGTAAAAAAGTGATCTGGTGAAAAGCTAATTAGGTAATAACAAATTACTTTCTACAACTGACATGATTAATCTGAATCCTTAGCTGCTGGTGATTAAAGGCCAAATGTGGGCTGTTGTCAGGAAACAGCTTTATTGTGTTGCACGGGTGACGAATATCTTCACATCATCTTCACACTTTTCTTCTATCCACAATTCTCCTAAACAATTTATGGGAATTCGACCAAACCTTAACAAAACCTTTACAAAAAAGCATAGATGTGCTTCAGCCATTTTATTATTTAAAAATTCTGAAAAAAATTTAAATCTATTGAAATTTAATTATTTAAATTGTGAACAACAATTCTGTTTTTTATTCTTCTAAAATAAAAAAACTGCGTTAAATGCACTCATTTACTCTGATAAAATAAATGCAGTTATCAGGACAATGCCAGAATCTGCAGCTAAAAATCAAAACCGCACTTCTGGACAAACTGTTCCCGTTCCAAGTCATCTGACTTCATACACACCTGGCCGCAGTCACCTTCACACAGTATATTGACCTCTGATTATTAAAAAGTATCAGCCATTCTTTTTAACAGGCAATCTGTCAGCATTTTCTTGAAAGACATGTATAAAGGTTATAAAAATTTACTACGCTGGCCAGTTGTTGTGCATAGAGATGCCATGATAGACCAGCTCAAAAATCTGCAAGACAGTCTTTTTGGCTTTCCAGATGAAAAGATAAAAGACATTTGTGGTTATCTGCCAACCAGTGTAGAGATAAGGCTAACCCTGGTCAATCGTGTTTTTGTGAACACTGGTACTTGTCTAGTGACCATTTATTCGC